>JAHZMU010001279.1:0-10602 GCA_027743725.1 Rambutsinella grinnellia | reverse complement strand
AAAACAGTCAAATTCCACACCTTAAAAAATAATTTATAAATGTATTAATCTTTAAATTCTTACACTTCTTCACCACCAATTCCCGACCAACTCCATCATCCGGGTTAGAATTTTTCGAGCTTAAAATTGCACTCTTTACATAACCCAGAATGTAATCCATTTCCAATCTTGTCTTCTCCGAAATAGCTGATTTCGAACAGAGCTTCACAAAAAATTTCAATTTCTCACAACATCTTTCACAAACAAATGAAGCTTCAATTTTATCTTCAATTTGTAAATATTTAAAAAACAAATTAGTTAAATTTATCTGCTCTTCACTATTCATATTAAAAGGAACTGATTGAAGGCAAATGAAACAGCTAGTGAAGGAGTTTAAACAACTCAAGTAATCTTCATCAAATTCCATTTTGAATAATAATTTATTAAATGGCTAAATAATGTTTAGTAAATATTCCTTGTTTAATGCCAAAATGAATGTGTTATTGCTGAACAATATCAGCTGCTAAATCCTTGTCCGAGCAAGAAAAAGGGGAAAGTAAAAAATGAACATGTGCTTTGTTCATTTATTACGCTTGGTTTATGAAAAGTGAGTTATATCACATCACATGAATGCGTTATTATTTTCAATAATTCAAAATCATTTATTCGCAAATTAATTAATTAATTTTTTTAAAGACAAGTTCTGCTAACAATTTACAATCAAATTATCTCTTGATTGTAAATTCACATTAAATCCACCTAATTATCTTAAAGAGTGTCATAATCAGACTCTCCTGGAATTTCATACTTGTATTTTGTCAGCAAGCTCTCAAAATAGGTCTTTAGAATTAAAAATGTTGGCCGGCTTTCTGGAGATGCTTCCCAACAGCGATTAATCATGGAGTAACTAGGATAGAATCAACTAATTAATTACCCTGGCGAAAATGTAGACTAGTTTTTATGAATATGTAGCTTACATCTTAAGACTACTGTACTGTGGCCGACCCATTCTCATTCCTCCCTCAAGTTTCAAAATGAAGTCTGTATTAAATTCATAATTTGGGAAAGGCTTCTCGCCCAAGGTGAAAAGCTCGAATAAAGTAACTCCATAACTCCATACGTCTGTGCTCGTAGAAAAAATCATGCTTGTCAGTGATTCAGGCGCCATCCATCTCCAAGGTATGTGGCACTGAAATAAATGGAAGTTAATAAAAAATAATAATAAAAACATTTAATGTAATTTTACTACCTTCGTTTTCTTCACATAAGCGGTATTAGTATAAAGTTTCTTGCTCAGTCCAAAATCAGATATTTTAGCAATTTTTTGGGATGTCAAAAGCACATTTCGGGCAGCCAAGTCCGCATGAATAACCTAATCCGGAGTGGCTTTTGTAAAAATCGAAAGGAATCTAATATCAAATGTATTTTACTGATTTATTTGCAAGATAGTCCATCCCATTTGCAATTTGTTGAGCGAAGTAGATTAGGTCCAATGTAGACAAATAATCTGATGCGGTAAGTGAGCAACTAAAATATTTTCATAGTTGATACTACCAATTTGGTAATTCGTCTTGAATTTGAATTAATTTTTAAAAAGATATTGCTAACCCGTCAATTTCATGATTTGAATTATTCAAATTAATAAATGATGCCTTCTTTTTATTTATGTAACTTTCCAAACTTCCAAGCTCGCAAATTTCCGAGGCAATATAAACCTTTCCTGTCCAAACCAAAATATACTCAAAATTTAACTTAATGATTCAACTTGTATTTTTAATTAAAAATCTCACTATTTTGTATCTTTTCCGTGCATGCACAAACCAGACCCAATATATTTCTGTGTTTCCCAACATAAATCATTATTTTAATCTCGGACAAGAGCGACTTGAAAAGATCCACGTCCATAGTTGGCTTTGTGATTTTAACAGCAACGTCGATTAAACGTGATTTAATTCTACATTTTATTACATACGAGAATTGGCCTGACCCAAGAAACCCATTTTCAGAATTATCTAGATCGAAAAGATAAATGAATTGGACATTTTGGTTTTAGTTGACCATTAATTTGAAAAGAACCAAATTCAAAATCATCCCCAGGCACTTCATATTCCGTTTTGTACGGAAGAAACTCAACCGTTTCCGGAGAATCAGTTATAAGATCCAAGTTCCCATTACGAAACTCTTCGAGTTCCATTTCCGTCAAATCCCGAATGTTATTCTAAAATAATCCAACATTTTAACAACCGAGTGAAGTTTAGATTTAAGAAAGCACTCACCTTATACCGCTTCCACAGCACTGCCAAGACAAAAATTAAACCGACAATTGCCCCAACAAACACAAATAAGCTGATCGCTGATATAGTAATAATAGTTTTCCGTGAAATTTGTGCATCTAAAATATTTTGCATTCTCTCATTCGAATTAAATAAATATTCAAATTGTTTTCGTGGCGAACCTGCTACTTTCAAAATATAATTTTTCTCCGCGTCCCCCAACTCATTTTTTACCACGCATTTGTACTCTCCCGAATATTTCTTTTCCACATTGTCAAATTCCAGATAACCTTGTCCTGAACTTAAACTTGTCCTCAGCTCTGGGAAAACATTTAGTGCATTTTTGTACTCTATTCCATCTTTAAAAAGCCAACTATAAACCACTTCCGGTTCTCCACTAGAGAAACATGTTAGTCGTGATTTTTCATCCTCATAAAAAAATTCCTTTGATACTCTGCCACTGCTTTTAATTGCTGGTAATTGCAAATCTTGAAAATAAATAAAATTACGTTTAATTTAAACTGCAAGGAGAGCTATTTTCTTACATCGCGTTTCAAAATGTCTCGAAGCTTTAACCACATCCGTACTATTCAACCACAACGCATTGCAATGCACCGCAACAGCCTCAACTGGCAAGATTATATCCAAAACTCCAAAAACATTAAAATCTGGAACGCTCCGTGGATTCGCAAAATGATCAGGATAACTAATGTTTCCACTTAATTCCGTTGCAGTGTCTATATTAAACTCTCATTTTAATTTGTCAAAATCAAAACCACATAATTAAAAATACTACCATCTATAACATAACGACTGCCATTTCTAAAATCTACTTCAAAAACAAGCAAGTCCGCAAAAAGATACGCTAACGCAACACAAACAAATTGATTTGTTTGATTTGAATACAAAATGGGAGCAATCTCATCCATTCTTACGAGCTCCCTACTGGATGCTTTTTTCCAGTCGTTGTCTACTTAAAAAATAATTTTTTATTAAAAAATTCTTCACTTCCAACTTATTATCTGTAAATGCTAACACGTAATCGAGTCCAAAGAAAGGAAATAATCCCACATCCACGAGTAGCTTCCATTCAAGTTAGTACATTGAGCAATGAAATTCTCATTTGAATGAAATATGACGCCATCATTACTTTCTTCGATTCCTTTGCAGTCTCCAGCCAAACATAACTTTTTGACTTCACAGTCCACAATATTTTTGCACGGGACCGTTTTGATTGTAAAATGAAGGTTCCGAAAGACTCCAACTTGACAGTACATAATTCCTTTGTAAGTAATAGGGTGGCCATTCGCAATAATCTCAATTGCCGGAGGGTCTACAGTAAAAACACTTTAACATAATAACAACTAGACGTATCTCAGCCTTACAATGAAAATTAATGGTCCATGTATGTAGAATTTTTTCAACTCCAAGCACCTTCGTATAACAAGAGACGCTTGCCTTAGCATAAGAATCTAGCCGTATCTTATCGACATTTACCCCTGCAACAGCAATGCTCATTTCCCTGAATGTTTCCGTTTCATTTATTACTATAACATTGAAGCCTTCTATTTCCTCAATGGTTAGCCAAACTAGATTAATTTCTGAGACGCATTTTATACCAACGGCTTCATCGTAGGAGGCGAATACATTTGCAGATTTTGGGAAGAAGTGGTAGTCTGAAAAGCATAATTTTATTGCAAATCTCCAGCCTAATGCTGTTACAAATATTTTAGCTTACCTCGCTGGACTATTGCTTGGATAATTACATAATCAGATCCATGCTTGCATGTAAAGTTTTCATTAAATAATTCCTCCGAGTAAAATCCTTCAGTCATGTCATAAACAACGTCTCCAACTTTCTTCTCAGCATTCTACGAATTAAAAATTAACTATTTAACTGCTTGCCTATTAAACAATTTTTGCTTACATCACTCCCTATCACGAAAAGTTGTGGGATGACATTTGGATTTGTTGTCAAACAAGGAATAATACGCGAGTCCTGAACTTCATCCGTCTTAGCTACAAGCGTTGCTCTTAACCCGGGAATGAAGAGGCTAGCAGAACTGTGGATTTCAACATCGGATATTTTTACACACCTTAGTTTTGCAGAGGATACCCTGTCCTGATGCTTCATTGCGACGTAAAGACTTATACGCATTTTAATTTTAAAATTGTGAATGTTCCTCCACGATCTCTTAGTTTCAATTTCAATCATGTCCAAAGGGATCTAAACAAATCCAAGTCAAATTCAACTAAAAAAATGTACAAACATCACTTACAATTATTCCAATTATTTCCCATTTAATGGGGTAGGGAGCATCACAATTCAAATTAATTTCCAAGTCATCTCCCAGTCCCGTAGTCAATTCAACTTTGGAGCATTTGTCTCTATTCTCATAAGAAGTCTGAGTGGCACAGAATGACGTCATTTAAGCAACCGTCCATGTCCAGTTAAGTTGGCAAGCAGGTTAATGGGAAGTGGACTATGGCCCAAATAGAAGCCAACTTAGCTGGACGTGGATGGCAGGTTAACGGACGTCACATGATGTAATATTTGGAAATCCTGGCTTCATATCTTCAACCGTCATGAAATAAGTATCATCATGCGGTGATTCAATCGACTCGCAAAATACACCCAAAAGAGCAGCAACTAACACTAAAATTACTTCCATGTTGCTCACTTCAACACAAAGTGTTTGAAAAGTGTAAGATAAATTAAATCAATGTTTCAAATTAAAAATTTAAGCAAGCATTTTGAACAGTTTTTTACATGTAAAATTCCACGCGGTCAGTTCTTTAGAAATAAATTTGTAAACAATTGCTTCTTGCGGTCACAATTCACCATAAAAAAATCAAAAATGACAATATATTGAAACTGAAGAGCTATTTTATTACATCGCGTAAATCAAAATGAAGCTGTCACCACATCCGTACTATTCCACCAAAGGAATTGCACTTCACCGCAACAGCTTCAACTGGCAGATTTGGCTTTCTACTTGGCGGATTTTTCTTTGCTGGAATAACACCCTTTATGGAACGCTACCGCTATATTTTAATGCAATTTGTGCAAATATTGTAAAATAGTTTGACTACATCAAAAGTTACAATTCCCACAAGTGTAAATAGAAAAGTTATAGTTTAAGCACGTGTAAAATTAATTAGTTTCTAAATGCCTACACAAAATTAAACGTTTTATTCTAAATTAAAAGGATATTTCATATTACATGGCTGGTAAAAATCCAATTTCATTTGATACTAAACAGTTTAATTTTCTTTTTTTAATTATTCGCAAGCGGACGATGAACAATCGATTTTTAAACATTCTGGCCTATTCAAAACTGAGCAACGTAATCTCGTCATAAACCCATCTACCTAAAATAGCTGTTGCAAATTTCCACATAAAATATCACAATGTTTCAAATATTGATTTTCATACTTTCCCTCACAATCATGTCATTTGTAAACTTTACTGGATCAAACAGCTCTGACAGAATAATAATTTTCCAGCCATATCCAGGTCCAAAATTTTTTCCTAAAGGATACCCGCGTTATAATCTTCTCTAGTGGCTTATCAACCTACCTTAATCTTACCGACTACATTGGAAAGTTTACCTAACCTAGTCACATAATCGTTTTCAATTTCCCGAATGAATTAAGCTTGTATAAAGATCCAAATATTAACACTGACCAATTCGACTATAGGCTAAGTATTTACCCTTCAAATTTTTACACTAGGTGAGACAAACCAACTCTTTGCCGCTTGCCCATTTACTTGCTTTAGTCATTCCACAAATAGATCAATTCTCGAAATAATTTTAAAAACTAACCCATTAAAAGTTTACACGGAGAATTATATAAACTATAACAAACGTGAAATAGCAGTAATATTATGGGCGGATGAATTCCAAGAGGTGAATAAGTGCTTGGGTGGCATCAAGTCCACTAAAGTATTTTAAATATGTCGATATTTGAGAAATGAATATACTGTTCTTGTTCCATTTTATCTCTCCCAAATTTACAACTTCACTTTAACATTTTCGTCAGAGAAATTACATAAAAACGCAAAATTAAAGAATATTTACGCCCCCCATTTATCATCCATAAAGAGATTAACTACATGAGTTCAATGCAACTCCATTTTCACAGTAATTATTTGTTATCAACATTATTATGTCAGATGTTAAGTGGTAAAAGCGAGTTTAATTTTGCTACTTGGACAATTCCCTTCGAAATCGAAGTTTGGATGAGTATAATTGCTCTTGGATTGTGTGCCGCTGCAATTATCACATTTTCGGCTAGAAGATTTAACCCATTTTGCTTGATTGAAGTATGTCTTACTCTGCTCGCTTATGGTTGCCGCGTACCCCACGCAATTCCTAAAAAGCTCTCGAAATTCTACATTTTCCCTGTAATTTTTGGGTTAGTCGTTTGGGCTTTTTATGAAAATGGAATAACTAGTTTGGCTATAGCCCCGAAAAAGATGTGGGTCCCAAAGAATATTTTAGAAGGGGTTGAGAATGGTTACAGGTTAGTCTACAATAACTCATTTACGCCTTACAGGGCATTGCAAAGATCAAAAATTTCTATACCCTCCTTGGAAAAATTTAACTCAACTAATATTGTAAGACTTGTCGATAAATATTCTAGCTATGTTAGAGATTCAATGACGAGAGGCTTATTTGGTATTGTAAAGTGAAAAGAATGGCTTATTTGACAACTCCATTTTCTTTACCGATATGCATGCTAATCTAAAATCTATGGAAAAGCTTACCAAATTAACATTTCGTGATAGAACGTGCGTTGCAAGAATGGAACACGGGGGACTTTACAACTTCTGGACACTTCATACGTCGAATGTCTATTTGCTAAAAGGTACTTTAAGGAGAATGGAGGAGATTGGTTTATTTGTCAAATTTGAGCGCAGTGATCCACGCAGTTTTTCCCTTACGAGGTATATTCGTGAGAGAAAAAGGCTTATCAAAAAGCTCCGCAAGAGCGACAAAATAACTGGGGATAAAATTCTACGAATGATTATAGAGATGGGCGAAGGTGAAAATGAAGAAATTGCGCATCCTCATAAGCGATTGGCTTTTTTAGGGACATCATATAAAGAGTTGGGTGGTAAGGCAGGAATTATAAAACGGTTATTAAACGTTTTGCAACAAGATAATGACGAAGGCAGCAAACTCGATGTAATTAATTTACAAAAGCTTTCACTAATATTTATTTTAACAAGTGCTGGTTTAGTGGTTGGTTTAATCGCTCTTATTTTAGAGTTTATATCCGATTTTGATAAAGTCAAGATAATGATTAAGTATTATATTGACATGGTTAAAAGCTTAATAAAAATTTCGAGTCAAGCAAGTGCAAAATTGGTTTCAAAATACAACTGAAATTAAACATTAGTAAGTAGAACACAAGCAACCTGCATATAAGAATTGTTACGCCTTGCCTTAAATCTCTGGTTAAATTATCCAAATGTCCAAAGATTAATTGAATTCTCGCATGTGTATTTGAGCAAATAAAAGTTTTAAAATGTATATGAAAATTATTCTATGTCCCTTTTATGAATTTCTTTGCACGTCAGCAGCTTAATCGAAATTTTAACTTTGCTTTTTAAAATTCATTTGCAATTAGACGAAAAATAGATCGATTTTCACCTTCATGTTTTTCATTCCCAGGTTACGTTTTACTGAACGTGGAATGTTCAAAAGCCAAATATAATTTCATCGTAGTCGTTAAACCTTTTATATTTTCTAGCCATTATATTGCAAACTGCAATGTTTCTAAAAGTGTTAATTTTTATTTTACCAACCTTTTTACTTGTACGCTGCACTCCAAACCCTTCCAGAATTATTATATTTCAGCCATATCTAGGACAAAAATTCTTTCCGCAAGATACCCGCGTGCTAATCTTCTCTAAAAACTTATCAACCCATCTTAATCTTACCGACTACATTGGAAAGTTTACTCAGCCTAGTTATATAATCGTGTTCAATTTTCCCACAAAGGCACGCAGATATACGGATCCAAAGATTGACGTCGAAGAACTTAAATGGAGGCCAACAACTTTGCGAATTTTTACACTTGGAAGGAGCAAAAAGCTCTATACTATTTGCCCAATTGACTGTTATCGATATCACAGCCGTAAATCACTTCTAGACTTAATTTTGCAAATAAATCCCAATGAAATTTATAACAAATGGCAGAGAAATTACGATAAGAGATATGTTGCAATAGAAATAATTAGAGAAAGAGTAGGTTCAAGCGTAAACCAGTGTTTGAGAAGCATCCCCTTAAAATTGCAAGTATTTCAAGTATGTCGACAAAATAGAAATGAATTGAATGCTCTCGTTCCATTTTATCTTTCTCAGATTTATAATTTCACGCCAAGTTTTTTGACACTAGATGAATACAACAAAGGATCGCTTGACGAAATATTACGTTACCCTTCTCCCATTATTCGTGATATTGAATACATGGATAAAGTAAATAAACATTATCATGATGGTACTCTCCTCTCAACATTATTCTGTCAGAGGCTAAGCAGGAAAGCTATTGTGCTTAATCTTGACCTATGGACAATTCCTTTTGAGATTGAAGTTTGGATAAGTTTAGTCATGCTTGGGTTGTGTAGCTGTGCAATTATCACATTTTATGCGAGAGGTCTAAGCCCATCATATTTAATTGAGGTTTCTCTTACTTTGCTCGCTTACTCATGCCGCGTTCCTTACGCAATCCCTAAGAAACTCTCGAAATTCTACATTTTCCCTGTAATTTTTGGACTTGTCTTGTGGGCTTTTTATGAGAATGGAATAACGAGTTTGGCTATAGCTCCAAGAAAACCTTCACTTCCCGAAAGTTTCAAAGATGGACTTGAAAAAGGTTACAAAATCATTTCTGTGGTTGGCTACACACCATCATTTATAATTAGAGCTGCGGCTTCGCGTATCCCCTCTTTGAAAAAGTTTATTAACTCGAGTCACATCGTAAAAGTAGTTGATAATCTTCCAATTTTTATAAGGGATTCTATGACACTTGGCTTGCTAGGAATATCTGGGAGTGATAAAGATGGCTTCTTTGATAACTCTATTGTGTACAGCGATTATGCCGAACATTTAGTTGAGTTGAGCGAGTTTACAAAGTTAACATTTAGCGATAGAATGTGCGTTACACGATTAGAAAGCGGGGGACTTTTCAACTTCTGGAAATTAGATTCATTAATTGTCTTCTTGTTGAAGGTTACCTTAGAAAAAATGAAAGAGATGGGCTTATTTGTCAAGTTTAAGCGTACTTATCCAACTCGTCTCATTAGGCTTATTCGTAAGCATAAATATATTATTAAAAGGTTGCATATTGGCAAGGGCATTTCTGAACGATATCTTTTACAGATGATTGTATACTTGGGCGAAGGAACAGCTCCGGACATTGCGGACCCTTATAAATTATTAGCTTACTTTGGAACTTCGTATAAAGCGTTGGGTGGCAAGGCGGGAATTTTAAAGAGGTTAAAGAATGTCTTACCACCAGAAGATGATGAGAGGAGCAAGCCCGATGTGATTAATTTAATAAAGCTTTTACCAATACTTATTTTGGCATGTGTTGGTTTTCTGGTTGGTGGTATCGCTCTTATGTTTGAGTTGATGTCAAACTTTGATAAATTTAAGTCTATGATTAAATATTATATTGTTATGATAGCAAGCTTGGGGAAAATGTTGGGTCAAACAGGTGCAAAATTGGTTTTAATAGTTTTGAACAAATTAAAAATTCCTTTTCGTAAGAAGTTAAAAAGACACGTAAGAATTTTTACACCTTTCAACCAACCCTTTTAACATTAATTATAAATGTTGTACAAAGCTGTAATTTGAGCAAATCGATAGCAAATATTATTTTTATTATTTTTATTTGGCCTTTCAATAAATAAATTGATTTTATCTTATAAAAATTATAGAATTATTTGCAACATTTCCGATTCATGTTTTATAACGAAGACAGGTGCTAATGTTTTAGTTAAAAATAAAATCACAATCATTAATGGTATGTAAACTGAGCCGTAATAAGCAAGTCACAATGTATCCCTGTGCAAGTTTGAAGTTAAGTATTTGTCTAGTTGCTGAAACGGAAGTGATGGTAAATATAATTCTACATGAATTAAATAATTCAAAAATGTGCTTTGTTGTCAAATCCATTTTAATAATATCCAACTCTAATTGTTATTTTTGTCATATCATTTTACTAAAAGCAATCTATCTACTTATTACGCGTGGACTTTTTTCATTGTAAACCCTAAGGCTTTTTTGTTTCACAACGTATAGGGACAAGTAATACCTTATTTTAATCCCAACTAAAC
>JAHZMU010001278.1:0-11828 GCA_027743725.1 Rambutsinella grinnellia | reverse complement strand
TTTAATTTAAACAGGATATGGGCTTCGATGCATCATTAGAGCCGCGCACCGATAATCACTATCTTGACCACAAAGACATGACTGCAAAATGGCGTCATTCCTTCATCATCTCCTGTATTTTCGGCATCCCTAGCATGATTATCATGTCGTACTTCATGTGGATCATGGATATGGACCATCATGACACAAGCTGTAAGCTTCCCATGTGTTGCTTCGCTGACCTTAATTGGCTGGATAGCTGTCGGAATACTTCATCCCGAATCCATTCATGTGAAGCATTATGATATGGAAAGATTCAATCATATGGAGATTGTCCTTCTCTATGCCTTCCGCTACGCCCTTACTGTTTTAGCAATAGCTTGTCCTTGTTCTTTAGGATTAGCAACTCCGACTGCTGTTATGGTAGGAACTGGAGTTGGAGCAATGAACGGGATCCTCATCAAGGGAGCTGAGCCACTGGAGAACGCGCATAAAGTTCAAACCGTCGTGTTTGACAAGACAGGGACCATAACTTATGGAGTTCCGATGCTGAAGCATTTGGCAATCTTTTCTACCCAAACCTACTCATCTATTCATAAGCTTTTAGCCATAATTGGGACTGTGGAGAACAGCAGTGAACATCCGATTGGAAATGCGATCGTGGGATTTGTCAAGAGCTGCATTACTACACCAGTTACTGGACATTGTGACAACTTCCAAGCTGTAGCAGGGTGTGGTGTGCGTGGAAAAGTTTCTAATGTCAACTCTGGACTGCAATCGATTCAAGAAACGCCAAAGCTAAACAGTTTACTAAATCTTATTCAGAAGAATCCAGGGAAACCAGTTACCTTAGATCAGGTCACGATTGATACGTCAATGAGTGACTCCTTGGACATCACTCCGTTCTTCCACAGTCAACGGTTAATTTCTGTGGATGATAATCACGTTGAGGATTCTTTCGATGTGTTGGTTGGAAATCGGGAGTGGATGAGGAGGAATGGGATTGATGTGCCGGATGTGGTGGACAAGAGCATGGCTACTTTGGAGGAGGAGGGCCAGACTGTAGTGTTGTGTGCGGTTAATGGTATCTTGTGTGCTATGATGGGAGTTGCTGATAGTATTAAACCGGAGGCGCCATTGGCTGTATTTACACTGAAAAAGAAGGGAATCAAGGTAATTCTTTTAACCGGAGATAATCAGAAGACAGCAGAAGCCATTGCAAGGGAGGTTGGGATTAGCACAGTGTTTGCAGAGGTCTTGCCAAATCACAAGGTGGAGCAGATAAAGCGGATTCAAGCGTATGGACAGAGGGTTGCCATGGTGGGCGACGGCGTGAACGACTCCCCCGCACTGGCGGTTAGTTTAAACCTTTTAAACTTAAAAAACGATTCGTTATTCGTTTTAAACGAATGAGGTTGGCTATGCAAATGAGTAAACGTTGTATGGACGTAAAGAGTAAGAGTCAAGAGTTTCGTAATGTGAAATTATGAGTGGAATAAAGTTGCTCTTACAAGAGCGGAAACTGAAGAACATTGGAAATGGCTTCAACCAAAACTTACTGAATTCTATGAGGCCCATATTGTGCCACCTTCAGTGAGGGTCCTTCCACAGTGAGGGCCTCACTGTGACATTAGCATAGCCAACTCTCACTCTGAAATGAATTTGTTTGAGTCTTTTTAATAATTTAACTATTTTTACTAATGAATTTATGCAATTTATAATTCACCAGCAAGCATATGTGGGGATTGCGATTGCTTCGGGAACAGATGTTGCTGTTGAAGCAGCGGATGTTGTTCTTATTAAGGTTGGTTCAACATGTTTTGATATTTAATGCAGTGTACTAATAAATTACTTATGATTCTTATGATTTCTTGCATGCTTTTAGAATGACCTATTGGACGTGATTGGTTGCCTGGACTTGAGCCGTACTACTGTAAAGCGAATCCGACTTAACTTTGTCTTTGCAAGTATTTACAATCTGATTGGAATCCCGCTTGCAGCCGGTCTGTTTAGCCACTGGGGAGTCTCTCTTCAGGTTTTTACAAATAATAAAATTAATGCAAATATTTAGTATTAGTAACAGCTTGACTAAAATTACATCTTTACTTTATGTAGCCGTGGATGGGATCTGCTGCAATGGCTTTAAGCTCCGTGTCCGTTGTCTGCTCATCACTTTTGCTGAAAATGTAAGTTTGAGATAAAATCTGCTATTTTTATGTTTCGAGTTTTATTCGAGAGGAACCAAAACAAGCAACATATTTTTTTCAGGTATCGCAAACCCACCAAAGACAAATTGACCACAGTCGAGTACCTGAAGGCTCGGGAGAACCGCTTCCAACGGGACAGCGAACCAATGGCCCTTCATCGTGGCCTAGACGAGATCATCTGCCCTGACCGCTTCTCCCGTCAGAGCAATTCAATCAGTCGGTACGTGTTTTGCGACTTCTGCAGTAAATTTCTCTGTTGCAAGCATAGGAAGCGTTTACACAAGTGCTTCCCTTGAACCTACAAAACTGTCTTCCTGCTTCCTTTCCCATTGGCCTTTAAATAACAAAATTGTCTGTAAAACTATTGTAATTGTAACTGATTAGCATGGATTTTTGAAGACTCTTCAGTGAAGAGACACAATGCATCTTGTATATTCGCACGAAACCCGTAATTTATTTGTCCTTGATGAATGTGCATGTAATTCACGTGCTTTTGAATGATGAATTGTATATGAAATAAATTAATTTGTTGCACTCTGTATATTTAATTGTATAGCTTTATGGTGAGGCTTTTGGTTTTGGTGATTTGTTGGCACTGATACGCTGTAAATTTTTATGCTGAATTAATTTAAGGAATGGGTATTTAATTAGTTAGGTTATAAATTTAAGTGGATCTGCTAGCGCACTGTGACAATGTCGAATCCAAATGGGAAGAAAGGGCTTTGGATAATGTAAAGTGAAACTAAATTGTTGCCAATTACCAACCGCAACCTTCCTGGAGTGGGATGGGTGCTTGTTCCAAAATTTACATTGCTTACACGAAATTGATTCCAATGGAGTAATTAAGATTTCCACACTATTAGGAGATTCCCAGGGAGACGGATATTGTCCAGTTTGCAGGGCAAAGCTAAACCGCAATCATGGAAGGAGCGGAAAGCGCAGCTCGCCCACTCCCTCGGAGATGATGAGACTGACCTCTTCTCTCGTCAGATGACTACTGATGAACTAGAACATTTACTCATTTAAAATTAGATAATGATTTTTAGTTTTTATAGTTTAGCCGAATGAGTTTTCACTAATAGTAGGGACTTTAACAGTTTTTATTTTGTTGAAAACGCTTCTCCCACGCTCTTGTTACCGTAAAACAGTGATCACTTTCAAGTGTAGTGTTCTAATCAAGCCAAAAGTTTAATTCTTTTCGTTCTGTAATTAGTTTTTAGACGTGTAACTATTTAATTGCACAGTTTTTATTTGGTTTGTGGGCCGTTCACTTCTGTCGTATGCAAACTATTCTATAATTTGTTGGATATATGAGCGAGTGAATTTGTAAGCAGATGTCTCCCTGACCAATGTTCAAATTGTCGAATGCAACGCAACCAATTGTGAGATTAATTATTCATAATATAATATTTTCTGCAAGGTTTATGAGTGAGTTGGTGGGAAGAAGTCCTCGCGGAGGTAACCGAAACTCTCTCCTTAGCAACCCGGATGATGGCGGTGACCTCGAGTTTTTGCCAATGGATGGGAAGCCACGAAGACTTGATCGCAATTTTATCTAATTTACAATATTCGCTTTCTTGTGATATATTTTGTATTTTCAAAACGAAGAAAACGAAACGAGCCTGAAATCTCTTGCGAAAAATCTTTCAAATCGGACATTAAACTATCTTTTCAAGTATTTTTCCAAAGTATACTCCGCCAAAGTGAAGAAGAATATTATGTATTACGAGATATTGTTTAATCGATTTATGACTTTTTGTACAACTTTTGTTGAGGTCCTCAGTCGTGCGCAATACTAGACTACTTCCGTCGTTTAAGACATAGTTGTAAGTACATTTTATCTAGGTCTTGCATTTTACCATTTTCTAAACTAAAATTTTATGATCACCTCTTCGTAGAAATCACTTCTCATTTTAAGTATAATAGTAGTGATTGATAAGCACACTTTGTGATTTACTTGTCCTCTATGTTAAATCATTTTCATTAATTATCCTAAATTCATTTCAAACTAGACTGATAAAAATACATGTAAGTAATCGAGGACGCAAATGATTGAAATAAATATATAAAATAGAGATATACGACTATTTTGCCATGTTCAACACTTTATTCTACGTTACATATCATCATCAGGTAATTGTTACACTCATAACTCATACTCCTTTCACAAAGAATCAAAAAAGATCTAAGAAATTCATTTTAAAACTTTTAAAGTGAGACATGTTGATAAAACTTAAAATTGTATAAATGTAGAAGACAAAGAAATTGGATTGTTTCTGCTGCTTTCACTCTAATACTCAAAATACTTTTGGGAAACACATCCAGTCCACTGGACAAACTATTGTTCCTGGAAAAACTCCTTGCTTTGATCCACACTTGGTTTGATTGTCTTCTGACCTGGTTTCCAGCCAGCTGGGCACACTACGACAAAACAAATAAATTTTCTCATTTTCTCTTCCATATTAATCATTATTTTCGGATAGCCCGCCCCACAGCATTACAAATTTCTTGATAAAATCAGACTCGGAAGAATTAGAATAAGTATTATTTATTTTCATACCTTCACCGTATTTGTCAGTAAACTGGAATGCTTGAACCAAGCGCAGAGTCTCATCAACAGAACGTCCTACTGGCAAGTCGTTAATGGTGATTTGACGCAAGTTTTGCTTGTTGTCAATGATGAATAGACCACGATAAGCGATGCCTTCATCCTCCTGTAGTTAATACATATTTATGTTAGTATTTTTGTTCCATAGAAATACACACGAGGAAAAAATATTGCCGACCTACCTTGTAAATTCCATAAGCCTTAGCGATATCTCCAGTCTTGTCAGCCAACAATGGAATTTCCATCTTACCCAAGCCGCCTTGCTTGCGTGGTGTTTGAACCCTAGAATTTCATGAAAAAATTGTTACGTCAAAAAATCACATAATCTCATAACATTCCATTCCAGTCCTCTAGCTTACCAAGCCAAATGCGAGAAATGAGAATCAGTAGATGCACCAACGATCTCACAATCAATCTTGCGAAATTCCTCAGCCCGGTCAGAGAACGCAATGATTTCGGTGGGACAGACGAAGGTGCTACGACCGAAAAATAATTTTAATTAGCATCTCATCCTTCCCCATTCTTTAGTTAAGGTATACGCAATAACACTGCACGCAATAACTAAAGTAATGTCAACACTTACAAATCCAACGGATAGAAGAAGAACACCAGGTACTTTCCCTTATAGTCATCAAGGCTGATCTCCTTGAACATGCCATCAACCACAGCAGTCCCACTGAACCGAGGAGCTGGTTTTTGAATCTTAAGTTCGCCCAAAGACATGTTGCTAGCACTAGTAGAACTGAAATTCTTTCCCTGAATTGGAATTTTTATCAAAAGTTCAATTTATTTTTAAAAATCTTTCACTCAATTCAAATTAAAAAATATTTTAAGCAAAGAACATGCACTAGCTTTCACTTAATGATCTTTAAAACTCAAATTCCATCCTTAAGAACTATACCATACCTTTATATGAAATCAACGCTAATAACTCAAAAAATGTTTAACTGCTGACTACTCAGAACACTGAACCTCATTAAATATTCACATACACTCCCCTACTCTACAAGTCCTACTATTTTATGGAAAGTTCACAGGCGAGATTTTCACTCTTTTATTATCAGCGTCATTCCCATTCGCAGCCGCCGAGCCCGAGATACCATCCGAGTATTGGAAAAAGCTCGACCCAAAGTCTGTCTTGTTGCTCTTTGTCAAGATACTCCCATCCGCATCCAGAAACGTGCTAAGTTGGCCTGACGAGCTGCCCCCCGCAGCGTTTGGCCCAACCTTTTTACTAAACGGGTTCGGAAACTTTCTCTTACTTCCCCCAGAAGACGACCCTGAGATATCGCTACTAACTACTGTTGTCAGCTTTGGCGGATCGGCAGGATTATCAGACTTCTTCTTGAGGATATTACCCATGTATGAGCTTTCCCCAGTTTATCAACTCATTCAAATCCTTTCCTTAGAAAGGAAAAGGAAACCTACAAAATATCGTCTTCTCCTAAAACCACTCAAGTACATACGAGACTCTTTAGTTACGCCTTTCTTCTTCTCATTACCCTTCTCCCAAGTTCATACGAATTAGAGTGAAACATCAACCTCGAAACCTTAGTCACAACTGCCACCACAGCTCCAAAAAGAGAAACTCACTAACATTTACTCATTGTTTCTCCGATTCCTCCAAAAGCCCTACTTAAATTATGATATCGATATGGCTAAAAACTCATTCGCTGCTATCCCCACATCATACTTTTATCCCAACATAAACGCTTATTGACTTTCCGCTTTACTAAATGTTACGCTTTTCCCAAAATTACTTGACAAGAGGAAGGACGACCTTAAAGAACCCCCAAAGGGAAAATCAAAACGTGCTCAAACCTATACTCATGCCAAGTCAGCATATAAACGGTGATGAATTTTTTATTAAGAGTCAAACCAAAGCTCATGCATAGATAAATAGACATGCTCCATTTATTCCCCACAAAAACAGTTGCGCTTTCCCCCTCCCAAATCAATCCTACCTTCGTCACTTTCCCCTATTGAAATATTTTATGCCTTCAAAAACAAAAAAGCTACCACGTCCACCAACCAAAGCATCATATTTTAAGCCTCTATCCTACAAAGCACACACATCTACGTGATATCATACAATAAATCATGACTCTTTCCATAAGTCACTATAACCGTCACGTATAGAACTGGAATAGCATCAAATTCCCCATTTCCCTTCCTGTCATATCTCTAAAATATTCCAATACCACATAATTCCATAAACAAAAAATTGGAAACTCCCAAATCACATAATATTTAGACTAGGCGTAGTCATAGTCATATTAGCTTCTTTTCCAGAATAGGACTGCTTGCTCCCCGCACTATTGTCAACGCCAACATTCCACTCTCAAGTTCATGTGTCTCCTGCACGTTAACTAATACCAGACGTAACATTAGGCTTGCGATGATGATTGAGTAGAATGAAAAACTATGAAACGGATCATGGAAATTAGGAAAGCAAGGACAAATCGTTTTCGATGATTACCCACCAGCTAACCCATAGCCATAGCCCATTGAAAGCCACCAGCCCCAGTGGGCACTATCATCTCTACTCCAACTCCGTTATAATTGCAAAATTAATATGTCATTTTTAAAGATAAGGACGGCTCGCTTTCAACCCATCAGCTCATCAATCGTCATGTGATAATTCAGAACTACGTAATGAATCTGGAGGCTCGTGGAGGTTTCTCAATACTTCTAGACTTCCACTGCCCCACTTTTGATATTACACTAAAATCATATTTATGTTTTTCTCCAAAACCTGAAGGCAAAACATGTATTTTTGATTGATGGATTATCATTATTCCAAATCAATCACAAGCTTTTATTTAATGAGTGCGACCTTTTCCTTTTCCCGACAGACAAGCCCGGCTCTCAGCAGTTATAATTATCGCATTCAATTGTCATTTCAAGAGCTCTCTTAATAGCTAATCTATTAAAGATTTTCTAATCTATCGCTAAACAACATTCATCATAATTCCTCATTCCATAAACAATACATATTTTAGCACTCTCCTTCTATAAATATTTTAGCTTGATGCGGATACGAACCTAAAGCGCTCATTTCAGTCACGAAAGCCTTCAATTTAGTCTCCACTTACATAAAATGCTACGTATCAATCAAGAGAACCCTCTAGATTCTAACTCTTTTCTACGTAAATACACCCGACAGGTGGTTGTCTGCACTGGACAAGATGGAAATGAGCTAAAAAAAACTAGACTGTCCGAGAACACGCCTCTAAAAAACTACATTTTCTCATGTAGGTCAGTCAGAGAGATTCTTCAACCTGCTCATTAAACATCATCCATGCACTCATTTCCATGAAATTCTTAATCAAAATGCTAGACTCAAACATTTGCTCAACATTTTCCAACAAAGTAACACTACAAGCTATGCCTAAGTCAAATGAGACAAGCAAGGCAAGTGTCATTCCGGTTTTTCGCCGGTCATGTTTGCAAGACTCAAAGACTATCTCAACGAAGATTAATATCATATATATCATATATCTCGATTACATAAGTCGGGCAAAACGTTCCTCACATCTTCTCATGAAACACAAAAACTTACACGCTTTTTCTAACTTCCTCACTTCTCTTTTAGCCCAGTTAGTCTTGCATAACGGAAAAAATCCTTAGAAAGATAATATTGCATCCATATCAGCTTAATATCAGAATGACATGCCATGTCACCATTCATCCAGCAAAAATTTACCTCTCAAATTTCTTCAATTATTTCATCATTTTTTCCCATTGCCCTACTTTCCGTAACTTGAGGAAAATGAATCCAACATGACAAACAATACCATTCATGAAAATTTCCCAGGCAAAAAGGAAAGAAAAGCAGATACTGGGAATATCCATTAGCTAATCGAAAGCTGGAAATGCATGATACAAGCGTCACACCAGCAGACGTCAACAAAGAGGAAGTAGAGAAATCAATGTGAGAAAAAAAGACGTTTTACTTCCATTCCACGCGAATAAATTTGTCAATTAGTGAAAAATGAAATGCAAACTTTACCTTTTACCTTATCCACAGTTTGAAAAGCTACAGATAACATTACAGGGTTATTTAATTACCTATATAATATTTACGCAATTCGTGCAGACTTGTAACGTGTTTAAAGCATACGTGCTTATGCCATATAGAAAAGGTTAAAGGTTGACATAAAGTTTTAGGAAAAGCCTTACCCCTTTTTTAAAAGCTGAGAATAGACTCGGTGCCCGCAACCCGACTAGCCCCACCCGTCCCCACAGCATTTCGTGTTCGTAAGCCAATACAGAATAAACACGAATAGTTAAATGGATAAGCATGAATAGGGCTAATCAATGATTAAGTATGAAAATTATGCTCAAAATGTCACCGTCTACAAGTGACATGTGCCGAGTCTAGACAGTGTGCGTATGATAAGACAGTGTGCGTACGATAAGACAGGCTAAAAGATAACTTAATTTTCAATTTTCACTAAAAATTAAAAGGTGCATTAGCATGATAAAGTGCTAGTTTCAAAGCATTTATAAACAGCTAAGGGCACATAAAAAGGGTTCTAAATTAACAAACATGTTAAAAATTCTCAAACAATTTCACCCCAAATTAAAAAAAAACATTAATTACTTTACTTGTAATTCTATCCCTGATTGTTAAAAATTTCTCATCTTACAACCTCTCCATTTCGCTATAAACCTTAAAAATCCTAAATGGACTATGCATGTTCCCTGCTCGTGCCTGATTGATGATAAGCCTTACTAATCAAAATTTACTTACCGGTTAACTAAAAAATCCGCTCACCTTTAAGACCGGCTTAAAGTTGATATGAATTCCTCCAAAGTTTACCTCCCCTCAAAATTCTCTCCCAATTTTAATGATTAGAGTAATTAAATTTTCAATTTGTACAAGCTAATAGTGAAGAGCTAATCGAAAAGGCCTGCCTTCAACGAGATCTCAAAGCACACTAAAAACGATCAAGATCCGAGTCTGTCGAACACGCTTCTTTCTGAGGAGAAAAAAAGTCCTTTTGTTTCACATTTGAAATGGATAGGATAAGAGGATTGGATGGAGGAGAAGATGAGATTGAAAGACTGATACGGTCCTGCATTATCGAGCCCTCCACAACTCCTCAAGAATTAACATAGAAAGGATAGGAAATAGAGATGGATCGATACCCAAGCCATGTTATGCTTTGTCCTATCTTACAATATTAATGCGAGATTTGTGCTATCCTCTAATGTTAAAAAGTAATGTTATGGATGGGATATGCGTAAAGAGTATGGTGGGGATAGGAAGGTTTTGGGGCACATGAGCCATTTTTTTGATAAGCTTGGGGCTTTATTGTCTGGAAGCGATACTTTTCCCAACAAAGTAAAAAGAATGAGATGATGATGACTATGCATGACTAAAGACTATGATGTTGAATGAATAATCGGAATTGTTTTACAGTTTCTAATCCCTCAATGTCGACCTCGGTAGATGCGTCAGAGATTTTCATAGGTTCCGGTGGTGTCGAGTCGACCGAGTCAAGTTGAGAGCTAATTGAGGGCAACTGAGACTGAGAGTCGAGTATTGGGGCATGCATCTCATTCGGAACCTCAACCATGAGCTTATCCACCCAATTATTTGTCTGTACGTATTTCAAAACGTGCTTCGCCAATGACTTTGGCTTCGCCTCAATTAAAAAATGGACCATCATTTGCTCGTCAAGAATCAAAGCAGCGGCTTCGACACTCTTCATACGAAATGCCTGTAATAAAGATGAACATATTTGGTAAGAGTTTTGCATAATGGTTAATGGTTAGCCTCATGTCTGTCAACGTACATCACGAAGCCCAATACGATCCAATATCTTGCCTTCGTTGTCAATAAAGATGGGGACTTTGGGAACCGGTGCAACCCTGTTAAAAAGAGCGATTATTATTATTACCTCAAATTTGTTAAAAATAGGTAGTGAGAATTACTCTTTCTTCAGAGCCTCCAAATTTTCGCTAAGAAAGACAATCCCATAACCGCTGGAACGGATGAAATCCACTTGTTCCCCAAGACTCTTCAGTGGACAGATAGAATCACTAATCAAAGCATAATTGATAATTAAAATTACAAAAGCTTAAGGAAGCATTAATCATCGCTTATCATACTTTTACCAACTTACTCGTGAAACGTGCTATAAATAACTACCCCTTTCTTCCCCTCCTCCAGATACTTATTGTTATAAATCTTTCCATCACTACTGCCTTCAAGGAAAAATTTAGGGAATTTAATTGGCATTATAGCGCTCCTAATAAGCTTACCCTCCATCGTTAATTTTTAATTTTAAGATTTTGAAAATTAAAAAAATTAAAAGCGAAAAATTCACTCGCGAAGAACCCAACGTCATCATCATCATCATCTAGGCTTTGTGTGAGATGAAATGTGCTTTTCTCTAGAAGGGTTAAGTTGGCGCAATTTTTCAAAGTTGGATTTGGGGTAAGTTGCATCAATATTATGTGTTATATCAGTAGCAAAACTGCAGCTGGTTTAGTCAACAAGAGTCAAAGATTGATAGTTGTTGGATGAGCTAATTAATTAAGATTAAACTAGACCAAACTATATTTTAGTGAAGATGTACGGGTTGCGGTCCCTCGGAAGGGTTAAGTTCTCAAGTTTGCTAGCGGCTTATCAAAAGGTTTGGTTAAATAAATTTAAGGTTTAACGATAGTTTGTTTAGATAACGATAATTGTATTTTTTACAGACTGGTCCATTTCAAGCTGCGCCTGTTAAGCTGAAGAAGTTGATTAACTTGTCGATTGCGAAGCGCTTCACCACAACCATTTCTGGAAATGTAGCTGAACCTTTAGGCCGGTCTGGGATTGATAAGATGACAGGATGGTGGCTTTTAGGATGTGGAGGGATGTGTTTTGGAGCTGTTGTGCTGGGTAGTCTTTATTGCTAAGGGTTAACTTAATTTTGTCACTAATTATTTATAACTGCTGTCGTTTTGTTTATTTAGGAGGGATCACTCGTCTAACGGAGTCAGGCTTATCAATGGTTAGTTGGAAGTTGTTTGGGGAG
>JAHZMU010001277.1:0-25919 GCA_027743725.1 Rambutsinella grinnellia | reverse complement strand
TGACCTGATTTCAAGCGTGGCGTGCACGCTTAAAAACTTGATTTTAAGCGTGAAATTTCAGCGTGGCGTGGCGTGACTTGATTATCTCGAGCTCTACATCTGCAGTTATTATTTTTTTCGTCGAGTGTTATATGAAAGAATCTAATTGCCTTTCTACAATTCAGTCATTCTACCTATATAAAATGCTGCCAGCTATTAAGATATTGATATGGCCAAGCAGCAAATCCAAATCAGCTATATCTTCCGTAGTTGGCGGAAATATATTTTCAGAATTTTGGAATTTATCCAGCCTCCTTAGAAATCCCGCAGAATATAACAAGCGCTTCGCGATGAACGGTAATGGAGCGGAATTTCATTCTTATTTAAATAATGAATCCATTCATCTTGACACAAATCTGATACTTGAGGAGAGAGATATCTGCAATGAGATCGTGTCTAGTCATCTTCCTTCAACTGAAGACTGCACTTATGACGTAATGAGCGAGATTTATCTCAGCAAAATCTACAACATGACAATTCGCAATGTAAATAAATGGAGAGAAGGCTTGCATCCCGGAACTAATTATAATTCATACATTACCAGCTCATATGAAGCTAATGATGCGATAGGACTGGACAAAAATTGGATTCGGGCAGGCTTGTCATTCTCAAGATATTATCACGCGGATCTCGTGTATTGTTTGGAAAACGAAAAAACGCCGAGCAACGGATTAAATGTTTGGATCCAGGCATTCCAGTTACGTTTGTGGGAAATCCTTATTACCACGTACTTGATAATCTACACCATCTACTTTGGAATAAGAGCAGCAGACAAAGAAGTAAGTGGCTTAATGACATTAGTAGCACTAATTTCAAGGCAGTCATACGAAAAATTTCTGAATAAACACAAGCCGTTTATTGGAATATCAATGCTAATGTTTCTTGTATCAATGCTTTATGAAAACTCAATCACCAGCTTAATAATTGTTCCGCCAGAGCCCAAATTATTTACGAATTTGAAAGAATTTCTAGACGAAGGCTACACGATCTTCTGGAATTGGGCTGATGATAACCAACAATTTCCAGAAGATAATTACCAACTCATTTCTGATTTTCGTCGGGATGGAGTGGGAGAAAGAATTAAGTACAGTTTTGACAAAGTAGGGAATACGGCGTTTGCAAATGAGTTTGTCAATATGACTACTAGCAACACAGATAAATTTGGAATATTTACGTCATTCTATGACACGCAGAGAATAAAATTTCAAATTCGATATGAAGCCGAGACAATTTTTAAAATGGAAGGAATAAAGTGTCACGAATTACCCGGGAAAAAATTTCGCAGGCAAGCTACGTTCAGATTTGTGGGAGGAAGCAGAAGATACTGGATGCTAAAAATGCTACTGAGAATGCATGACTCTGGATTGTCCTTTCGGTGGAATTCATGGAGCTCATATGTAAAAGAATTTCGCACCAAAATACTAGAGAGGCAGCTAAAACCGGAAATAATTACGACTGGCTTTGTGACATATAATAGCTTCAAATGGATAGGTTATTTCTGGATATTGCTTTGCTGCATAAGCGTGTTAATATACTTGGTGGAGAAATACAACTCCAGGTTTGCTTACAGGGCCAGATTTAAAAAAATTGCGTCGATGCGAATAAAATTCCATATCACTCGACGTACATGTCTGGTGTTGATTTCGATCCTGGCAGTAACGTATGTAATAATCGATGTTCTAAAAAATAATGGTCAGTATACCGAACCCATCAAAAATACTACTAATCAGGATAAAGCTTCGAATGGATTTGAGTGGATTGCTTTCGCCAATATACCACTCTTTATAAACGACCTAAGCCCAATATCTTACCAGGGCTCCGTTCCATTTTATCTTGGTCGAAGTTGGCAAATGGACAATTGGATTCCGGTAAAAGTTGGCGTGGACGATACAAACGGGTATAGATATGTAGGGTCATACTCATACGGTGGTAAAGAGTACTGGGTTGGAGATAACCTACAGGTTTAATTCAAAACCTTTTAAGAGTTGACAAGGTTGTATAATTACTTTTATATTTGCAGATCTTGCGCATGCCTCCAACTTATGTGAAGTGGGTAGATCGGGTTCCGTCTGAAGGTATTCCAAGAAATGCCTTGTCTGTTGGGTCGGATCCGGGAAATAGAAAAATCACATTTGTATGCAGAGCTGTAACGGATGGAAAGCAAGTTCTGGGGAAGCTTAGTGGCGGAGTGTGCTACCTCCCTTATGGTAGTTTTTATTGAGAATATCCAATTCAATTTGAGAACTAAAATTTTACCAATTTGTAAAATAATTGTAGGGCTACGCGAGGTGGATGAAAGGAACAAGTTCGAAATACTAGTATTGACAGAAATTGGACAAAGGGCACTTTCGCCAATATACATGGTAGTGTAAACGACAAATAATTTTGGGATATCAAAATAATTAACATAATATGTAGTTAAATTTTAACAAACTTTGAATTTATTTATTCATGATTTGTACTAGATTTTACAAAAATAATATTAACAGGTAGAGAATGTTGTGAATTCAGCGTGACATTTGGGTTTGACCTTCTAGTGGCGGTCAAAGCTACGTTTTTAATACACCTACACATACGTACAAAGTTGTTAAAAAGCAATTCTAACAAGAATATGCTCAAAGTAATGATTATTCCACCTAGCCAAATATATAAAATGATTTTATACGCCTCCCAAGACACAGGTGAAAAACTGTCTTTAATATTTATAGCGTTGCTCACATCACAATCGCAGAACCACATAGGCTTTTTATCCCAGATACTCTTATCTCGCTTCCAAAATGTAGAATTTATGGCAACCAACCGTGAAAGGTCACTCAATTGTTCTCCGTATTTTTCCCACATTAAGAATTCAGTCATCCTATCTACATATTGCTTATAACCAGACTCTACAATGCGTGCTAAAGCATTACCAAAAATAGAGAAAAAGTAATTTCCTGTAGCTGTGTAGAAAACATAACTTTTCATACTGTCAATTTTCCTTTCTGTGGAAACGGACAGGGTCGTGTATCTATTCAGGAGACCTCGAACTGCTTTTGTCATATCAGGAAAATCTATCAAAGCAAATGAATCTGGAGCGGTTATTTGGACAAACGAGTTGTCAATATCGTTTAGTCTCAACCCCAGCTTTCCAATTTCCAGAATTCGGATTAGGTCCATCACGCCAGTTATTTTTAAAATAATTTGCGTGTAATAATTTAGTGATTGAAACCAATCCAGCTGTTTTTGTAATTTAGTTAGGCCTTTGATAGTTTTGTTTGAAAAAATATTTGTGTCTCCATTCAAGATATCGTTTAGAGTAATATTAAGCATTAGATGTTCTCTTCGATCCTCTATCATTTTAGTCATCGATCCAATCCGCATATTCGATTTCAACAAATCGTCTAACGAATCGGGAAATTTTTCAGCTGGCATTTCTGTCAACGAAGAGAAGAGATTTCCTTGATAAAACTGCGATATAATCAGTATCGTTAGGCACCAGCTAAACCACGTCGCCATTAAAATTAATTTATTCTCAGCAATCACGACTGAATCTGGAGACTGATCGAATAACCTGCTGGCGAGGAGAAACCAGACTTTTCTGAAGTATTTAAAGCAATTCGTAATTTCGAAAGCGTTGCCTCTTGCCTTGAATAGATTCCACCATGTGAAAATAACAGCTATTGTTAGACTACTTATTAAGAGTAACATCCAAATGCTTACTCCAAATGGTCGTAAGATTCCATCTATTTGGTGGCTAATCAATAACTTACTTGAGTTCCGATGTATAACTACGAAATGGATATCTGTAAACTCAGCGCCATACGTAAGAAACCGATTGTATCCCTCTCCAGCATACAAGTCTCCCGTATTCAAAGCAAATCCACAAACTAATTCGTGTTCCTCAACATTTAGAGAAAAAGTTAAATTAAAACTTTCCTCTATGATGGAAAAGATTTGCTGGAATTTATAAAATTCACATGTCCAATCGGCATAAACCTTACTTCCATGTAAGCTACTTTGGACATTACTAATCCACAAGGAGTGAAGCTGTTCCTCAGTGGTAAGCTCAAGTATATTCATTTTAATCATACCGTACCGGCTAGTTCGACCTATGCAAGGAATACAGATGTAATATACCTCATTATCCTGTAGAAATATCAGAACTGTTTGTTGGAGCCTCAATTTTCTGAAATAATAACGAAGCTGTTGGGTTTTGTATTGTGATATTGAGTAATGTGGAGGGATTCCGATGTAAAAGAGGTAGTCTGGTTCCACAGGCTCGTTGTTATTGAATGAAGTAATGAAATATTTTAGTCCAGCTGGGGTGGTTAGTTGGAAGTGGATAGTGCATCGGGACATTTTTTGACGTCGGGATGAGATCGAATGATTGGTTTGTTGACTGACATTATTGGCGTCGTAAATCTTTAGGGTAAGGTATCTCCCAAATATTGAAAGTTGCATGCCTTGTAGCAGAGAACTTTGCTCGTCGATGTCTTGATAACGTTGCGAAAGATTATTGTATTTTAGGCCTTGATGCTCTAGTAGTAAATTGTAGTGAAAGTAGGTAAGTGAGCAAGAATCGAGCAGATCCAACATAATATTTGATGTAGTTGCAAAAATTTCTTCGAGTGTGAAAGATGTTAATATAATTAACGTTCCAGTGCAAAAAGTTTGAAGTTGGAGAAAGCAATGGCATTGATCAAGGTCTGTCTGTTGCCGGGTCAAATTAAAATGTTGAAGTTATGTCTAGATTTTTTTTTTGCGCCACGCTATCAGAAAGCATATCCCAGAAATTATTGATTTAATTTGTTTTAAGACAGTGCAATTACATTTATTTTAAGGAAAAGCGAACGCTTCAAGTACCTTAAATTTTAAACTAGTATTTCGTTTTTGTCTGATTGCTTATAAAAAGGTTTCTGCATATTAACTTAACTGGGTGGCTAGAATGCTTTCGAGGTAGCTTCACTTATTTTATAGCTGCAAAACGTAACGAAATAGCATTTATGCACTTTAATTTATTCTCGCTTCGTAGATTTTTAAACGTTGATTAAATTCGGCTTTTATAAGCGCTCGACTTAACAATTATAATATCCACAGGTAAAGTGGCGAATTTCGCTTAGAAAGTCTAAAAATGCATGATGTTAACTTGCCCGTACAAAGAATAGCTTAACGTTTAATACGTAGGCTTATTTCCATTTAAATGAAAATTGTTCAAGCTTATTTATGCTTAAGGGAATGATTATTACACCTAGCCAAATATAAACGATAATTAAATAAAAGTCCCAAGTTACCGGTGAAAACAAATTTACAGAACCACTCCAGTTTTTCATTTCACATAAATAATTGCATCTTTTCTCAAAAATGTAGAATTACATGTTCCAAACTATGCGAAGAAATACAACACAATATTTTAAAATTCGTTAAGCATTTAATTAATTTCCTCATGCTTTGTAATTGGTTTGACAATTATAGCCTGAACCGGTGGAAAAAGTGGAGAACTCTTCGCTAATGATAGTTTGTTAAATAGTACAACATTTCTCCTAATAGCTAATGTTATGCTTTTAATACGTCTATACATATAGATAAATTTATTTAAAAACAATTCTTGCAAGAAAATGCCCATAGTAGTGACTATTCCACCTAGCCAAATATACATAATGATTTTATATGCTTCCCAAGACACGGGCGAAAAATAATCTTGAACATCTATCGCATTATTTATATCACAATCACAAAACCACATTTGCTTTTTCTTCCATAGACTACTATCCTGCTTCCAAAATGTCGAGTTTGAGGCGAAAATTTGTGAAAGTAGCTGCAATTTTTTTATTTCCATTTCCCATGTTCCAAATTCTTTCAACTTCTCTACATATTGCCTCCAGCCAGATTCTATTAGACGTGCCAAAGCATTCTCAAAAACTGACTTGAAATAATTCCCACTTGTTATGTAAAACACATAATATTTCATACTGTCCATTTTCCTTTCTGTAGAAACGGATAAAATCGTAAATCTATTTAGCAAAACGCGAACTTGCTTGGTATATTCTGGAAAGTCTATCAAAGCAAATGAATCAGGAGCGCTGATGTCGATAAACGAATTATTTTCAGTTCTCACTCTGAGCTTTCCATTTTCCAGACTAATGATTAGGTCTAAGACATCACTTGTACCAAAAAGACGCTGTACGTAATAACTTATTGACTGAAACCAATCTAGTCTTGTTTGCAATTTATTCAAAGCATTGCTTGTTTTGTTTGAAAAAATGTTGTTGTCTCCATCCAAGATATCGTTTAGAATAATACTTGACATTAAAACTTCTTCTCCATCCGCTAGCATTCTAGTCATTGACCCAATTCTCATGTTAGACTTTAATAAGTCGTCTAACGAATCGGGGAATTTTTCAGCTGGCATTTCTGTCAATGAAGAGAAAAGGTTTCCTTGATAAAACTGCGAAATAATAAGGATTGTTAGGCACCAGCCGAACCATGTCGCCATTAAAATTAATTTATTCTCAGCAATCACGATTGAATCAGGAGACTGATCGAATAACCTGCTGGCGAGGAGAAACAAGATTTTTCTAAAATATTTTAAGCTACTCGCGATATCGAAAACGTTATCATTCTCCTTAAATAAGTTCCACCATGTAAATATAGCTGCTATTATTAAACTACTTGTTAACAGTAATATCCAAATACCTACTCCAAATGGTCGAATAATTCCGTTAAGTTGGTGACTAATCAATAGCGAACTTGTGTTACGATGAATTACTACGAAATCCATACCTTTAAACTCCGACCCATAAGTTAGAAACCGATTGTATCCTTTTTTTACGTGAGTTATAAACCCTCTCATGTTCATTGGAAATCTACAAATTAAAATGGACTCTGCAGCATCGTTATCATCAAGAGAAAAAGTGAAATTAAACTTTGCTTCGATTATTGAAATGATTCGCAAGGATATATATTCTAGACATGTCCAATCAGCATTAATAATTCTTTCATGTAGGCTATTCTGGACATTAGTAATCCAGAAGGAGTGAAGCTTTTTGACTGTGTTTAGTTTAAGCGGATTCATCCTAATCAATCCGTATCGACTGGTTCGATAGATGCAAGGAATACAGATGTAATATGCTCGTTCATCCTCTAAATAGATTATCATTGTTTGTTGTAGTCTTAAACTTTTTAGACTGTTTTGAAGTTGTTCGGGATTACTTTGAGATATTGAGTAATTAGGAGAAAATCCAATGAAAAATAAGTAGTTTGGTTCTACAGGTTCGTTGTTGAACAAGCTTATAATAAAATCTAGGCCAGCTGGAGTTATTAGTTGAAAGTGGATTGTGCATCGAGATAATTTTAGACGTCGCGATGAGATCGGGTAATCTGTATATCGACTGGTATTAGCTGCATCGTAAATTTTGATAGTTAGATATCGCCCAAGTGATGCGATTTGCATATCGCGTAGCCGAAAATTTTGCTCATCTACGTCATGGTAACGTTGCACAAGACTGGTGTTAAAAATTCCCTGATGTTCCAAGAAATTATAGTGAAAGTAAGTGAGTGTGCAAGAATCGAGCAATTCATAAATAATATTTTTATTCGCAAAAATTTCTTTGAATGTATTGATTGTTAATATAATATTAACGAGGTGAAATAGCTTGCGGGGATGCATTATAAATTTATTTTAAGGACTTGATTTAAAAATCTCACGAGCTGGTAAAAACAATGGCATTGACTGACCGTCAGTTTTAGGTCAAAGTAAAAAAGTATTGATGTAATGTCTATACCTATGATAGACTTTGGGCCACGCCATTATGAAGCTCATCCCAAGAATTATTGATTTACCTTATATAAAACCACTTACCTATATTATTTCAAATGAAAACCATGTGTTAAAGTTAAAGTGCTATTACGTTTTTCTACTTTCGTTTTATTACCTACGAAAAGACCTGCCTGCATTAATATTACTTAAATTCTTGCAGATATTCTTCCTATGATGAAAATTTAAGAATTTATCGACTCAACAATTATAAAATTGCCCGGCATTGAGTGTGACAAATTCCTCTGACAAATTAGCCTGAAAATGAATGACACTGCGTTGATCTTACAAGCTATAAATACACGTTTAATAAACGTATAGCCTTTCTTCCGTTTATACAAAAATAATTCAAGCATAAACATGCTCACAGTAGTAATCATTCCACCTAACCAAATATATACGATAATTAAGTACGCATCCCAAGACACGGGTGAGAATGATTCTTTAATTTCTACAGTTTTGCTTATATCCTTGTCACCAAACCACAAATACATTTTCTCTAAAAGTCTACCGTCTTTTCTCCACAATGTAGAATTTGAAATTAAATATTGCGAATATAAGTTGTATTCTTGCACATACCACCTTGCTTTTTCGTTAACCATGTTAACATATTGCGTCTTACCTGACTCTACTAGACGAGCTACTGCATTTTCAAAAATTGAGAAAAAATAATTTTCACTAGTTGCGTAGTACCTGTAATCTTTCATACCGTCAACTTTCCTTTCTATAGAAACGGATAAAATTGTAAATTTATTTAGCAGAACTCGAACATCTTTTGTTGTATCTGCAATGTCTAGTAAAGCAAATGAGTCTGGAGGTTTGATATTATAATATGAATTATTTCTGGTTCTGATACCGAGCTTGTCGTTTACAAGGCTAGTAATAAACCCCACGACATTATCGCTAAAATATCCATTAATTGACATAAACCAATCCAATCTACTCTGCAGTTTGTGCATAGCCTTTATTTTCTTCTGCGAAAATAATTTTGTGTCACCTCTCAATATATCGCTTAGAGTAAATCGAAAAGCTAGAAATGCATCACCGGCGTGATTCGATAATCCAGTTATCGATCCAATTCTCATTTTAGACTTTAGCAAATCGTCTAACGAATCCGGAAACTTTTGAATGGGAGTTTCGGTCAAAGCGGAAAAGAGATTTCCTTGATAAAACTGCGAAATAATTAGAATTGTTAAGCACCACGCAAACCATATCGCCATTAATATTAATTTATTCTGAACAATAACGATTGAATTTGGCGACTGATCGAATAACCTGCTGGCGAGGAGAAACCATATTTTTCTGAAGTGTTTCAAGCAATTTTTAATTTCAAAAAAGTTTCTTGTTTTGAACACATTCCACCATGTAAAAATAGCCGCTAAAGTTACGCTACTTGTAAGAAGCAATATCCAAATAAGTACTCCAAATGGTCGTAAAATTCCATTTAGTTGGTGGCCAAGCAAAAGTAAATTTGTTTTGCGATGGATTATTACAAAATTGGCATCCGAAAGCGTAATTCCATAATTGAGAAATCTCATTTGACCAAAGACCACATTTAACTTGAAACTCTGCATATTCATTACAAATTCACATACTATGGTGGCTTCTATCATTGGATCTCTGTCGTCGGCAACCATGGTGAAGTTATGCGCTTCAGCTATTAACGCTATAATATGCTGTAATTTAAGTTTCTGGGTACAATCTGCATTAACATTCCTTCCATGCATGTTTTTCTGGACATTACGATTCCAAAACGAGTTAATTTTGTCAACAGTGTTAATTACACTCAAATCCATCCAAATAAAGCCGTACGGACTAGTTCGGTCGATGCAAGCGATGCAGATGAAATAGACTACGCTATTCTCCATTAATAAAAGAATAGTTCGAGGTAATCGCAAATGCTTCAAAAATTGTTGAAGAGTATTAGGGCTTACATATGTCATTGAGTAGGAAGGAGGAAGGCCAATATAAAATAGGTAGTCGGGCTCCACAGGTTCGTTGTTGCTGAATGAAGTAATAAAAGTTGTTATTCCAGCAATAGTGGATAGTTGAATATGGATTATACATTGGGATAGCTTTTGACGTCGAGACGAGATCGAATGATTTGTATATTGACTGACGATATCAGCGTCGTAAATTTTTACAGTAAGATATCGTCCAAACCATGAAAGTCGCATGCCCTCAAGCCAAAACATTTGCTCGTCTTTTTCTTTGTAGCGTTCCGCAATAGTGCTGTACTGTATACCTTGATGTTCCAGTAATAAATTATAGTGAAAGTAAGTGAGGGAGCAAGAATTAAATAAATCTAAAATAATATTTTTATCGGCAAGGATTTCTTTGAAGAGTAGTGTAAGAATTATTTTAACCAGGAGTAATCGTTTTAATCTCTCCATTTTTAGGTTAAGTTAAGAGATTATATAGAAATTTTTAGAATTTGGAGAAATAATGTTGTTTGATATCAAACTAAATATTTAGGCATTAAAGTTGAGTCTAGAAACGATTTTATGGCGAGTCAGTTTAAAACGTAAAATATTGATTTATTTTTCAAATCAATTACTATAAGTAATTTGCTACAAAAATTAAAATAAGCAATCGCTTTAGGTAGCTTAAATTTTACAATAAGTAATTGTTTTAGATTATTAAGTCCGTTTTTTCAATTTCGTTTTCTATTACTTACAAAAATTACATATTTTCACCTGATAACATATTTTAAAATTAACTCTAGATTTGTATTGAGGTGAGCTAGGTTTCCGGAAATCCTTCCAAAGAATTAAAAGGTTTTCGATTTGACAATTGTAATGCCAGGTAGGGAGCTTTGCAAATTTTGCCAAAAAAGAGTCTTCTCAAACTGAATGATTTATGCAAACAAGGTATAGCTACATGTTTAATATTTGTGTAAGCCTTTATCCATTTATTCAAAAATAATTAAAGCATGGATATGCTCAAAGTAATAACAAAGTAATGTTGTGAAGGATAAGCGTATTTGTATCTACGATGTTAATCTAGAAATTAATGCGATGTTTACAGGATTGCGCTTAATTTACGGGAATCATGCAAAAAGATTAAAAAGCGCTGGATTCGACAATTATAATATCGACAGGTAGGGAAGGAGGCAGATTTCTTTTTGATAATCTGAAAATCAATGACATTGCCTTGCTTATACAAGCTATAGCAACACGTTTAATAAGAGTATAGGCTTGTTTCCATTTACCTAAAAGTAATTCAGGCACGAATATGCTCAAAGTAATAAACATTCCACCTAGCCAAACATAAACGATAATTAAATATGCCTCCCAAGATACTGACGAGAATGACTCTTTGACGTCTATGGTTTTGCTCATATCGCAGTCACAAAACCACATCTGCTTTTCATCCCAAAGACCACTGTCTTGCTTCCAAAATGTAGAATTTATAGCAAATCCTGAAAACCTATACAATTCTCGTCTGTGTTTCTGCCACATTCTTAATTCAATTATCTTATTTATATATTGCGACCAACCAGATTCTATTAGGTGCGCGAATGCATTCTCAAAAATTGGAAAGAAATAATTTCTAGTGGCAGTGTAGAACACGTAATGCTTCAGGCCGTTAATTTTTCTTTCTGGGGAAACTGATAAAATTGTAAATTTATTTAGTAGACCTCTGACTGCTTTTATATGCTTTGGAAAATCTGCTAATGCAAATGAATCTGGAATAGTTATCTTGACAAATGAGTTGTGCGTTGACCTCAGACCGATATTACCAGTTTCAAGGTTTCTAATCAAACCTAAGACATTATCCATATATTTTCTAAATATGTACGCAGTCAGTGATTGAAACCAGTCCAGTCTATTTTGCAATTTATGCAAAGCATTTATCGTCTTATTTGAATAAATGTTTCCGTTCAAAATATCGTTTAGAATTACTCTCAAGGTTAGGACTTCTACATTGTCGTCAGTGTAAGACCTATCCATTGATCCAATCCTCATTTTAGACTTTAGTAAATCATCTAACGATTCTGGAAATTTCTGAGCTGGCATTTCTGTCAAAGAGGAAAAGAGATTTCCCTGATAAAACTGAGAAATAATTAGTATCGTCAAGCACCATCCAAACCACATCGCCATTAAAATCAATTTACAGAATGAGGCGGTCGTTTCAGACCACTTTAGTTTTAACTATTACAGTTTTATATGGCGCTTGTTAATTTGTCGGGTATGCTGAATATGTTCCCTGTTTCATGCTGTAACTAGTCCCAAACGCCGTTTCCCGGAATTGATAGCTTTCTTTAACAAATCAGGGGCAACTTGTTTCACTCTTCATTTAGCACTTTCCAGTCCCCTTAAATGGTGGTGCATTGTCGACGGAAAAGCTTCTGTTATAAATAGCCAAATGAAAATAAATTCATAAGTGACCCATCATTAGATTGACAGGAATGTCCTCTATTCGGGTGATAGTAAATCACATTTTTTTCTTCAGCTCCTTTGCTTACGATGTGGTCCAACCGCATGCATGTTATCATGCACCATCATGATAGACATACACCTAAAAAATGTCATCCTGGTAGAGCTGTGGTACATGGGCTTCCAACAAAGGCTTAATAACATGATCCACATAGAATGTGGATTTCGCCTTGACATTTGTGGGCAGTTTTTTCAAGGGATGTGTTCCCCACTCACATATTCCCCCACCACCATTATAATTTTATCAAAGCTTTCCTTTTTCTCGTACACAAACTTGTCGAGCTCCTCCAGGTCAGTCGTTTAGCAGATCAAGCGAGTCCTTTTGACATGTTTAAGGTAGGACATTGCCTCATCAAATTTGACTATAAACTCGGATCTAGCTCCAATCAAACGACTTCTGTACAGCTTTCTATGATTCCTCTTCCGGTTGGCTTTGTGAGACGGTTTTAGCGCATGAACTTCCTTTTTAAACGTGTCTGTTTCTTTAAATCCTCCTGGATTTTGCGCTGGATGGTGCGAGGAGAAGCTGGTAACCTTCAGCACATTTCAGTTTTAGTTAGGGTATTTTCCTTATCCGAAAACAGCTTCACTTTCCTAATAAAGCCAAAAGTCCACTTTCTCCGGGGTTGAATAAAAGGAGGAGTTCTATCCTTCCTGGCAACTGCTGACCACCGCTTCCCATTTGAATGTAAAATACGGTGCATTGTGGTATTGGAGTCTTCATAGCCGAGCTCCAGCAGCGTTTCTTGATTGAACTTTGACCCAATATATCGTTGGAAAACGGCAGCACAAGAGAAAGCACTTTTCAAGCAAATATTTTACGCATCTGGATACTTTTGCAAAGCTAACTACAAGCAACTGCAAGCTAACATCGTCAACTTTATTGGTGAGCAAGAGCTCTTGGTTAAGTTTAATGACGCGCCCGCTATCGCGGCATATGCAGTGGTCTGAAACGGATGCCTCAATCTGTATTCTCAGCAATCACGATTGATTCTGGAGACTGATCAAATAGCCTACTCGCTAAGAGAAACCAGACTTTTCTAAATGATTTAAAATAGTTACTTTTCATTCCATAACCATTACTAAATTTGAACAAATTCCACCATGTAAAAATAGTAGCTAATATTAAACTACTTATTAAAAGTAAAATCCATATTTCTAACCCAAATGGTCTTAAAATCCCATCTAGTTGGTGACTAATCAATAGTAAACTTGTGTTACGATGTATAACTACGAAATGGATATCGACAAACTCCGCTCCATACGTTAGAAACCGGTTTTTCCCGAAGCCTACATATCCTCTGAAACCTTCCATGTTCAATACAAATTTACAAAGTATTCTGGACTCTATTTTTAACGCGTCGTCCCTAGCATAAAAGGTGAAATTAAGCTTTCTACTAATAAACCAAAACATTCGGCTAGATTTATATTCGTTACATGTCCGGCGGGCGAAAACCATTCTTTGATGCAAGTTGTTGCGGATATTACTTACCCAAAAGAAATCAAATTTTTGAATCGTGTTTAATATACGTAAATCCATACTAATCAATCCATACGATCTAGCTCGGTTAAAACAAGGAATGCAGATGTAATACACCCATTTGGTTTCCAAATACAAAAGAATTGTTCGAGATATCCGTAAAGATTTGAAATTAAGTTGAAGACGATTAGAGTCTTCGTATGTCATTGAATAGTAAGGAGGAAGTCCGATGTATAATAGATAGTCGGGCTCCACAGGCTCGTTGTTGTTGAATGAACTTATAAAAATTGTAAGTCCAGCATGTGTGGCTAGTTGGAAGTGAATCGTGCATTGAGATAGTTTTTGACGTCGAGATGAAATCAAATGATTTGTATATCGACTTACACTTGAAGCGTCGTAAATTTTGACAGTTAGATATCGCCAAAATGATGACCAGATTATCATATCGTACAAATTATAATATTGTTCATCAACGTCTTGATAGCGTTCTGCAAGACTGGTGTAATTTACACCTTCATGCTTCAATAATAAATTGTAATGAAAGTAAGTGAGTGTGCAAGTATCAAATAAATTCGTAATGACGTCTTTCTCTGCAAATGTCCTGGTTATGCTGCAAGCTATCACTATAATAGTAAGTAAACTTAATGGTTTATAGGTCACCATTATGAGATTAGCTTATCAACGAGTTATTATAACAAATCTTAAGGTTCAGAGATGTATGCCGTGCAACTATGTAGGTAGCTAAGTCAAAATAGGGATTGAAGTTAGCTTGTAATATTTTGTGCCACATCAGCATAAATCGTATTCCAGAAATTATTGATTTAATATCTTTAAATGCTAACTAATTATATTAGTTTTAAAAAATGGCAGAAAGTTAGGTACCTGGATAAATAAATTAAATGCTTAATGGACTATGTAGTTGAAGGTTTTAAAATCCCATTAAACTTATTTTTAAACAAAGGGTTTGTTCAAAGGGGAGTAGTGCGTGTCAAAGTTATCCCACAAAATCTTGATTTATTTTTCAAATCAATTACAATAAGTAATTTATTACATAAATTAAAAAAAGCAATTACTTTAGGTAGCTTAAATTTTAAATTGTTTTAGATTATTAAGTTTTATTACTTACAGAATTTTATTTTTGCTAATAAAAAATGATCATGAACTTTACGTCAGGCAATCTTTATGCTCACAAATATTACTCTTATGGAGTTTATCATTAAATTACATTACATATTACGTTTTACATATTTTTACCTAATATCATCGTCTAAAATTAACCCTGGACTTGTATTGGAATAAACTAGATTTAAATATATCCAGTAAATGCAGGAATCTTTCTGAAAAAATTAAAAAGCTCTCGATTTAACAATTATAATTTTGGCAGATAGAAAGCTTTTCGAATTCCGCGCAAAAAGTAATCTGAAAATGAATGATTGATAAAAGCAAGCTATAGCTACACGTTTAATATGCGTGTATGCTTTTCTCCATTTATATAAAAATAATTCTAGCATGAATACGCTTAAAGTAATAATCATGCCACCTAGCCAAATATAAAAGATAATTATGTACGCATCCCAAGAAACAGGAGAGAACGAGTCTTGGACATTTACGGCTGTGCTCATATCACATTCACGAAACCACATTTGTTTTTTATCCCAAAGACTACTATCTTGTTTCCAAAATGTAGAATTAAATCTAAAAATCTGTGCAGATAAATGCAATTGATCTTTGTATTTCTGCCACATTTCAAATTCATTTTCTTTTTCAACATATTGCGTCCACCCAGACTCTACTAGACGTCCTAATGCATTTTCAAAAATTGAGAAAAAATAATTTCCGCTTGAAGCGTAGAACACATAATTCTTCAAGCCGTCAATCTTTCTTTCTGGAGAGACGGACTGAGTCGTAAATTTAGTTAGTAGACCACGGACTGCTTTCGTATACTCTGGAAAATCTATCAAGGCAAATGAATCGGGAGTATTTATATGGACAAAAGAGTCCTGTATTGTTCTTACACCGATCTGTCCAATCCTGAGACTTCTGATTAGTTCAATGATATTGTACACGTATGTACTTAATAAGCTTGCACTTATTAAGTAGCTCGATAGTGACTGAAACCAATTCAGTCTTTCTTGTAATTTATGCAAATTGCTTATAGTTTTGTTTGAATACGTATTTCCTTCTCCATTCAGAATATCGTAAAGAATTACTCTCAGCATTGGCATTTCGCCAGTTAAACTTCCACCAGTGTATTTAGTCATTGATCCAAGCCTCATTTGTGACTTGAGTAAATCGTCTAAGGATTCTGGAAATTTTTGAGCAGGCATTTCGGTCAATGAGGAAAAGAGATTTCCTTGATAAAACTGCGATATAATAAGTATCGTTAGGCACCAAGCAAACCATAGTGCTATTAATATCAATTTATTCTCAGCAATCACTATTGAATCAGGAGACTGATCGAATAACCTGCTGGCGAGGAGAAACCATATTTTTCTTAAATGCTTCAAGCAATTCTTTGTCATTTCGAATCTATTACTGATTTTGAACGAATTCCAGGATGTAAATAAACCAGCTAATGTTATACTACTTATTAATAGTAGAATCCATATTTCTAGCCCAAATGGTCTTAAAATGCCGTTTAGTTGGTGACTAAGCAATAAAGAACTTGAGTTCCTATGTATTACTACGAAATGGATGTCAGAAAAGACTATCCCATACTTTAAAAACTTAACCTGACCGCGGCTCATGAACTTCTTGAAAGTTATCATGTCCATGGGAAATCCACAAGATAATCTTGAGTCTATTTTTATCCAGTCGCTGTCATGAAATGATGTGAAATTATACGTTTCAGCAATGACCAAAATGACACCGCGTAATTTATATTTTTGGTTGGCGCAATCTACATAAATATTTCTTTCCTGCAAGTTATTCTGGACATTAGTAATCCAAAACGAGTTTATATTTTCAACAGTTTTGATTTTACGCAGGTCCATCGAAATCAAGCCATACGGACTAGTTAGTTCGATGCAAGGAATGCAGATATAACATACCTGATTGTTCTCGAAATACAAAAGAATGGTCCGGGGTAGCTTTAAAGCTATGAAATTCTGTCGAAGAATTTTAGGCTGATAATATTTCATCGAGTAATAAGGAGGATATCCGATGTAAAATAGNTTCTCGAAATACAAAAGAATGGTCCGGGGTAGCTTTAAAGCTATGAAATTCTGTCGAAGAATTTTAGGCTGATAATATTTCATCGAGTAATAAGGAGGATATCCGATGTAAAATAGGTAGTCGGGCTCCACAGGCTCGTTATTGTTAAATGAACTAATAAAACTCGTTAGTCCAGCATTAGTGGTTAGTTGGAAATGGATTGTGCATTTAGATAGTTTTTGACGTCGAGATGAAATCGGGTGTTTTGTATATCGACTGACGTTAGCAACGTTGTAGATCTTAAGAGTTAGATATTGCCTGTAGGGTGATTTTAACATGCTGTTCAGGAGAAAATTGTTGGCATCCGCGTTATTGTAATGTTGAGCAAGAGTAGTGTATTTTACACCTAGTTGTTCCAATAATAACTTGTAGTGAAAGTAAGTCAATGTGCAAGTCTCAAATAAATCTTCAATAACATTATTATTTTTCTCTGCAAGGATTTGTGTAAAGGAGAAAAATGTCGCCAGTAAAAGGAATATATTTTGTCGCGGCATATTTATCTCTAGAAATAAGGTTAGAGGAAATATATAAGGAAACTTTAAGAGAAAACAGCATGACGTCTGTCGCTAAGTCAAAATGAATAGGTACTGTAGTTTTGAATTCAAAACATATTGCGCCACGGCGGCATAAATCCCTGGAATTATTGATTTAATTTATTTCAAGACTAAATAATTACATTAATTCTTAGAAAAAGCAAACATTTTAGGTAGTATCCTAGGCTATGTTTTAGAAGGACTAAATATTTTTAATTGATGCTATTTTATGCTTTGGCTTTTTGTTTAAAAGCTAGTTTTGATTATAAATATAGGATTAAGCTTGATTTATGGTTATATTTGTGATCACAAAACAAATTAGGAATCTCTAGACTTGACAGCAATAATGTTAACAGGTGAAAAATGGGATGAATTCCGCAGAAAAGGTAATCTGCAAATGAATGATGTTGGCTTGTCCATACATCCTATAACTAAACGTTTAATACTAGTATAGGCTCCGTTCAATTTATATAAAAATAATTCAAGCATGAATATGCTCAAAGTAACAATCATTCCACCTAGCCAAATATAAACGATGATTAAATATGCCTCCCAAGACACTGGCGAAAATGATTCTTTAATGTTTATAGCTTTGCTCATGTCACATTCGCAAAACCATATCTGCTTTTTATCCCAAAGTCTACTGTCTTGCTTCCAAAATGTAGAGTTAAAACTCCATATCTGTGAAGATATAAACAAGCTATATCTGTAATCCCGCCACGTTTCGAATTCATTTACTTTTTCTACATATTGCGTCCTTCCAGACTCCACAAGGCGTGCTAATGCATTTTCAAAAATTGAGAAAACATAATTTCCACTTGCAGCGTAGAACAAATAATTTTTCATGCCGTCAATTTTCCTTTCTGGAGAAACCGATAGAGTTGTATATCGATTTAGGAGACCTCGCACTGCCTTTGTATGCTCTGGAAAGTCTATCAAGGCAAATGAGTCGGGAGTAGTTATATGGACAAATGACTTGTATATTGTCTTCAGAGAGAGCATTCCAATTTCCAGAACTCTGATCAGTTCTATGACATCATTCTTGTACCAATATGTATTTAATAGACTTGCAGTTAAGGACTGAAACCAATTCAGTCTTGCTAACAATTTATGCCAAGAGGTGATGCTTTTGTTTGAAAAAGTGATTTCGTCTCCATTCGTGATATCGTATAGGATTACCGACAACGTTGGCACTTCGACATTTTCATTTTTCTCAGGGTATTTAGTCATTGTTCCAATTCTCATATTTGACTTTAATAAATCTTCTAACGATTCTGGAAATTTCTGAACTGGCATTTCGGTCAATGAGGAAAAGAGATTTCCTTGATAAAACTGCGAAATAATAAGGATTGTTAGACACCAAGCAAACCACATCGCCATTAATATCAATTTGTTATCAGCAATCACGACTGAATCAGGAGACTGGTCGAATAGCCTGCTCACAAGTAGAAACCAGGCTTTTCTAAAGTATTTAAAACTTTTAGTTGTCATTACAAACATGTTGTTAGTTTTGAACGAACTCCACCAAGTGAGAATAATTGCTAATGTTACACTAGTTATGAAAAGCAAAATCCATATTTCTACCCCAAATGGTCTTAAAATTCCATCTAGTTGGTGAGAAATCAATAAAAAACTTGAGTTCCGATTTATTACTACGAAATGGATGTCAGAGAACTCTATTCCATACTTTAGAAATCTAAAATGACTGAGACTCATATATTTCTTGAAAGTTGTCATGTCCATGGCAAATCCACAAGATATTTGTGACTCAATGATAGTATGGTTTAAATAGTTAAATATTGTAAAATTATGCATTTCAGCGATGACTGAAATGACACCTCGTAATTTATATTTTTGGTTGGTGCAATCTACATAAACATTTCTTCCGTGCAAGTTCCGCACATTGCTTATCCAAAAGGAGTTAATACTTTCAACAGAATTTATACGTAAATCTAACGGAATTAAACCGTACCGACTAGTTTGTTCAATACAAGGAATGCAGATGTAATATAATTGCCGGCTTTCCAAAAACAAAAGAATGGCTCTAGATATCCGTAAAGCTTTGAAATATTGTTGGAGATTATTAGGGTTGTGGTACGCTATCGAGTAGTAAGGAGGATTTCCGATGTAAAATAGGTAGTCTGGCTCTGCAGGTTCGTTGTTGTTGAATGAACTTAAAAAAATTGTTAGTCCAGCGCGGGTGGTTAGCTGGAAGTGGATTAAGCATTTAGATAGCTTTTGACGTCGAGATGATATCGAGTGATTTGTATATCGACTGACATTAACAGCATTGTAGAGTTTTACAGTTAGATATCGCCCAAATGATAATAGTAGCATGTTGTGAAGGACACGCGTATTAGCGTCTACGTCTTTGTAACGGTGCGCAAGGTTGTTGTACTTTATACCTAGATGTTCCAACAATAAATTGTAGTGAAAGTAAGTGAGGGAGCAAGAATCAAATAAATCTAAAAAAATATTTTTCTTTTCGTGGGTTTGTGTGAAGGAGAAAATTGCAGTGGCTAAAAGGAATAGCTTTTGTATAAGCATGTTTAAAGGTGGTGTTTCAAAGTTTTTAGTATGGAAATTTTGAGAATTGGATAAAACGTGTGTGGCTAAGTCAAACAGAATAGGTATTGAAGTTTGTCCTAGAATTTTGTGCCACGTAGGCATAAAGCGTGTCCCAGACATTATTGATTTAATTTATTTCAAGACTAAATAATTATAATAATTGTGACATTGTTAGGAAAAAGGATTGCTTTAGGTACATTTAATGATTATGTTTTAGCAGGGTTAAGGATTTTAAATGGATTGTTATTTTCTTCTTTCGGATGATGGTTTTCCCTTGTGTAAATGCTAATTAAGCTAATTCAAAAATATAGCCTACTAATGGTTTGATAATTAATTACAAATATTCGTAAAAGTTTGAACCGTTATAACCTTCAACCTTGAAAGTCTTGCTCAAAGTTCAAAATAATGTACGGAATATAGCTTGAAAAATAATTTTAGGTATAGCAAAAGCAAATGAGTTATCCCTCATTACTAACTGCTCTCAAAAAAAAACAAGAGTTTTATTTAAACCAGTTTCATTTCACCCCCGTTGCAACAATTTGCTTACTTTCGTAATTGTCAAGCACCCAATAAATTCGGTGTAACGTTATCTAAGAATGCTGTATATTGTTCCTTCATGCTCGAGCATGGTCCATTAATAAACTACTAATATATGTGGTTCAGTAGTAGTCAAGTAAATCAAAAATAACAGATGTCAAAGTAGCAAAAATTTCCTTAAAAGTACAAGTTGTTACTATAACATTTCATCGATCTAATAATTTGTAGGTCAGCATTAAAAATTAGCTATTTATTTTATTCTAGTGTTTCTTTAAACATTAAGAGATTTTTGGTTGAACAATGATAAAATTTGCAGGCACCGTTTGCAACGAATTCCGCGAGAAAGATAGTCTTAACACGAATGATTTTGACTGATTCATACAAGATTTGGCTACACGTTTCATACTCGTAAAAGCTCGTTTCCATTTATATAAAAATAATTCAAGCAAGAATATACTCAAAGTAATAATCATGCCACCTAGCCAAATGTACAAAACGATTTTATACGCATCCCACGAAACAGGTGAGAATGATTCCTTAACGTTTATGGTTTTGCCTATATCACAATCGCAAAACCACATCTGCTTTTCATCCCAAAGACTGTTATCTTGCCTCCAAAATGTAGAATTAAAATTTAGAAACTGTGAATTTAAAGACAATTTATTTTTGTATTCCTGCCACATTTCGAATTCATTCACCTTTTCCACATATTGCGTCCATCCAGACTCAACTAGACGTGCTAATGCATTTTCAAAAAGTGAGTAAAAATAATTTCCATTTGTAGCATAGAACAAATAGTTTTTTAAGCCATCAATTTTTCTTTCTGGAGAAACGGGCTGAGTTGTAAATCTATTTAGCAGACCTCGGACTGCTTTTGTATACTCTGGAAAATCTATTAATGCAAATGAATCGGGGGTATTCAAATGGACAAATGAGTTCTGCATTGTTATACCGATCTTCCCAATCTCCAGACCTCTGATCAGCTCTATGACAACATTTACGTATGTACTTAATTCGCTAAATGTACTTAGTAAGTAACTTGTAAAAGGCTGAAACCAATTGAGTCTTCTTTGCAATTTATGTAAATCACTGATAGTTTTGTTTGGAAAAATGCTTGCGTCTCCATTCAGAATATCGTGTAGAATTACCCTCAACATTAGTTCATTTTCACCAGGATATTTAGTCATTGAACCAATCTTCATATTTGACTTTAATAAATTGTCTAGCGATTCTGGAAATATCTGAGCTGGCATTTCTGTTAATGAGGAGAAAAGGTTTCCTTGATAAAACTGCGAAATAATAAGTATCGTTAGACACCATTCAAACCATATTATCATTAAAATTAATTTGTTTTCTGCAATCACGATTGAATCTGGAGACTGGTCAAATAGCCTACTCGCAAGGAGAAACCAGGCTTTTTTAAAGTATTTAAAACTACTCCGTGTCATTTCGAAAATGTTTTTGATCTTGAACGAATTCCACGATGTGAAAATAGCAGCCAATGTTAAACTATTTATGAATAACAAAATCCATATTTCTATCCCAAATGGTCTTAAAATCCCATTAAGTTGGTGACTAAACAATAGCAGGCTTGAGTTCCGATGTATGATTACGAAATGAATGTCTACAAACTCTGCTCCATACTTTATTGATTTATACTCCCCTACGCTCAGATATTCCTTGAAAGTATACATGTTCATTGGAAATCCACAGACTATTTTGGACTCGACCTTTGTTCTGTTGTTTTGATCGTAGAGCATTGTAAAATTACGTGTTTCTGCTATGTTCTTAATGACACCCCGTAATTTATATTTTTGGTAGGAGCACTCTATTAAAACATTTCTTTTATGCAAGTTATTCTGGATATTACTGACCCAAAAGGAACTAATTTTTTCAACAGTGTTAATTACACTTAGATCCATTTGAATAAAGCCGTACGGACTAGTTCGTTCCATGCAAGAAATGCAGATATAAAAAAACCGATTCATCTCCAAAAACAGTAGAATGGTTCGAGATATCCGCAAAATCTTTAACTTTTGTTGAATAAGCTTGGGATCATAGTGTATAATTGAATAATAAGGAGGATATCCGATGTAAATTAGGTAGTCTGGCTCAACAGGCTCGTTGTTATTGAACGAACTTATAAAATGGACTAGACCAGCAGGACTGCTAAGTTGGAAATGAATAGTGCACTGGGATAATTTTTGACGTCGAGATGAGATCGGGTGGTTTGTGTATCGACTAACATTAGCAACGTTGTAGATCTTGAGAGTTAGATATTGCCTGTAGGGTGAATTTAACATGCTGTGCAGGAGAAAGTTGTTGGTATCTACGTTTTTGTAATGTTGAGCAAGACTGGTGGACTGTATACCTAGTTGTTCCAGGAATAAATTGTAGTGAAAGTAAGTGAGTGAGCAAGATTCAAATAAATTTTCAATGATATTTGTATTCTTCGCTGCGGGAATTCTTGCAAAGAAGAAAGATATCGTCAATAAAAGGAATATATTTTGTCGAGGCATATTTAACTCTAATATTAAGGTTAGAGGAAATATGTATGGAAATATTAGGAGAAAGCAACGCTTGACGTCTGTCGCTAAGTCAAAGTAAATAGGCATTGTAGTTGTTTCTAGAATATATTTTATACCAGCATAAAGCGTATCCCAGAAATTATTGATTTAACTTATTTCAAGAACAAATAATCAAATTAATTGTAAGGAAAAGCGATGGCTTTAGGTACCTTTGAAGGTTATGTTTTAGGAGGACTAAGAATTTTAAATGGATTATTATTTTATGCTTTTGCTTTATCGTTATGCTCGTGTTAATATTGGTTTTGCTGGTAGGAAAAGTATGGGCTGACAATTAATTACAAATTTTTATAATATTTTGAACTGTTATAACCTTTAGCCTTGAAAGACTTGCTTATAGTTAATTTAGGATAATGTTAGGAATTGAGTTATATTTGCAAATGCATACTTTTCATAAAAAATTGCTTGAAAAATAATTTAGTGTAGCCGTCTTGTATGTTGTGACGCACAACATATAATTTAGTAACATAGTTATAAAATGCCAATTATTTATGACCATTAGCATTGGAATGATAATACTGCAGGTGGAAAATTTAGGTAATATTAGTGATTTAATCAGATTCTATTACAGACATTATTTGCACAGAAAATTCTTCAGGTAAACATTTTCTTTCATTTTTACCAGAAATGAACAGTCCTTGTAAAGATGGCTAATAGAATTCGCTTCGAATATCTTTACTGGATAAATCAATCTACTATTACTGACGTTCTTTCAAGATACTCACAAATAAGAGATTTTTATGGAAACGAGTTTCATCCCCGCCCCCATAATTTAGCTACTTTTGTAATTGTGGGAAATTTAATAGCGAGTGCTCTAAATAAATCTTTATTTCCGCCGAATTACGAGTCGAATTATGAATTTTCAGGAGACTTATTAAAACGCAAAGAATGTACCCTTGTTCCGGTTGTAATTGCGAATAATTTTGGAAACACAAATGTGTACAATATTTGGAAGATTTATAAAGAAAATGGTACTGAATTGCCAATATTTGTTCAAATTTTGCAAAGACGACAAAATCTCGTTTATTGTGACAAAAGAAGAGCGAAATCAGAGTCAGTATTGTTCGACAAGACTGACAAATTGGTTTGGATTTTGCTAGCAATTACCGTTTTAATTGTTGGACAATTCATTAAAGAGAAATCGGCTATGACAGGCGTGTTCCTAGCTTTCTCTTTTATTCTAACGCCAACAAAATTGAAGAGGAGCCAAGTGGCAGTTTTATGGATGTTGTGCAGCCATATTATTTCCAATTTATATTCGGGTTTAATAACAAGCCAGCTTATAAAACCGGTGGAGGAGGAAACATTGGATGGGCTTCAGGACGCTTTTGTTTCAAAGTATAAATTATTCTTTACGAGAGAACGCTACGTAAATATTTGGAGGCAGAGATTCGTGAATGAGACAGAATTAAGTGGTAAAATAGCCTCTTTCAAATCTCTTGTGATGGGCGGGGTTGCTGAAGAAAATCAGGAAAGTTTTATGAACAGATTAGCATCAGAAGAGAAACTGATTGAGACTGACTTGTGGTCAGCAATTATAGACAGGCTTAGTCAATTGAAGCAGTTTATGTCAGGGAGAGACTCTCAGAAAGATATGGGCTGTTGGATTGGCAAGACTCTGTTCGACTTTGGATTAGCTTGGTACGGATTCCTTCCTCCGGAAAATGAAAAGCCGTCAGAGATTTTTCGGAGGTTGGTTGAAGGTGGTATTTATAAAAGGTGGAATGAAGAATGGCATGCGGCGCTACATTCAAGAAGGGTTCAAGACAGAGTCAGAGTTAAGTCCCCGACTAAACTAAAAGAGGAAGATGATGGCCCACATGCGATGAAGTTGGACGATAAGCTTTTAAAAATATTTAGTATTTGGATGGGCTGCATAATAATCTGTTTTATTGGATTAGGAGCAGAGTTTTGTTGGAAGTTTGCTAAAGTAATTATTCATAAATTTAAAAGTAGTCGTGTAGAAATTTTATAACATAAATTGCAAATATTTATTAATAAAATTAACCATCTAGCAAAATCAAGTTGACTGTTAGATTAAGCGCAAAATCCGAAATAACAATTTGTGTGCCACTTTCAAAGAAATTATTTGAGAAGAAGAATATTCTGGCAATTTTAAATGATTTGCAATTCATTCTGATAATTTTATGAACATAAGTATTTTTGAAGTTTACTGCAAAGCTTTTAATTTCAGCTATGGCACGTTTACTATCAACATAAACACTTGAGGGAAAGCTAAGACAAGTTCCTAAACCAACTACGGCTAAAACTCCCATGTTTAAAAATACCATTAAGATAACCGGCGACATTTTATCATACAATGTTACAATTGGATAGGCTGCAACGCAAAATGTAAAAATGGTGAAGATAATCATTAGTGGGAGTAACTGCCCTTGATGAATATCATTGTAGTGGGAGCATAGCAATTGGATTTCTCTGTACATTCTTATTTCTTTTAGAGGCACTGAACTTTCTCTTCGTTTTTGCTTTTCTTGTAAAATGGCTTTTAGTAAACACTGCAAAGTGGATTGAAGGCATACTATTAGAAATATCATGCTCATTGTGTTAACAAGCAAGCCAGTATTTCCTCCAAGTCGGGTAACAACGTAGGTCGCATATCCATTAAGAATTCAAAGTGGAATATCCAGTCGTAAATATTTCATAGAAAATATAAGTGAAGGAAATAATCTGACAGGCGAAGTAGGAAAGAGTGTGGCTGAAATTGAGAGGAAA
>JAHZMU010001276.1:0-15065 GCA_027743725.1 Rambutsinella grinnellia | reverse complement strand
TCTCGTCTCGATTTTTTGTGCCGGACGAGAATATCTTCGTCTCGATTTTTTGAGCCGGACGAAGATATCCTCGTCTAAATATTTTGGGCCGGACGAGGATATGTTCGTCTCAATTTTTTGGGCCGTAACATCTTTTACAACATAATTTGCATTTTAATCTGAAAATTTTAAGGGGTGCTTTATAATAAAAAAATCACCCGGAATTTCATGCAATTTAAATTGTTGGCTATATCTCACACACACAAATGTTGTAATGCGTGAAAGTTGGTATACTTATTGTCCAGATCGTAGGCTTCAATTTCATACGCATAGTTCATTTTGAAACTCTTGTATGATTTCAAAATAAGCATTTTTCTGAAGAAAGCATGCCTGCTTTATAATTAAATATCAGGCTGTAATAAAAGTCATTTGACTTGGCTTCGGATGGAATAAAACATCCGGTAAACTACTCGACTCCGGGACGATCCCCAACCCACCGAATAAAAAGGGTGGGATTATCGGAGCAAGCTGAATCATCCTCGACTTCCTCTTCCACTGCAAACCATAACCACATTCGCCTAATGACCCGTCGACAAAAATTAGATCGAAGTCTAATCCCGGCTTCTCCATCCACTCGATTATTTCAGGACTTGAATAAAATGCTTTGCACAAATCGAAACTGATTCCAAGCACTTGCTCGAGCCACTCATTAACTCTATTCTCTAACCTAATATTTATGTCAAAATCGGAGACAAAATTCTCCAAAATGGGGATCATCTTGCTCGGAATTAATTCAATAATTTTGGGATTACTGCCGATCAGTTTGGTACAGGGGAAGATGTAAGTGACATTGTGGCTTTGACATTTGTTTGCTAAAGCGTCTGCTAAAGACCAGATTACTGTGCGAGGGCTGGAGTGGAAAAATAGAATAATTTTACCTGAAATTTGCTCAGGTAAAAATATTAAAAGGAAAAGTGCACAAATTCGTACAAACTTATTATTTTCCGCCATGTTTAAGCTTGAATGGTTTGACAAGGACTAGAAAGATGGATTGGAATCTGTGACTGGAATATAATCTTATTAAGATTATCTTAACCTTGTCCTTGAAAAACCTAAATAAAAAGTAGAAATCTAAATTGTTGTGATTGTGATATGGCTCATAAGGATGACGCGCAGGTGTGAAGCTTTGTTCTCGTCTTCTTTACGAGAATCAAGTAGAATGAATAGAACAAAGTAAAGCGCGTGCGCAGGCAAGCCATATCGATTCAACAACAACGCTTTTTATATTGATTTAACTTTGAAGAGAAGAAGATCTGTTTACAAGCAAGAAACTATTTCTACTTTTCTAGTTTCTTAAAACGATTTTATAAATTTTAACTTCGATTAACTTTTAAAAATGAAGAAGAAAAAGAAATCAAAACATCAAGAATCGGAGGAAGCTTCACTAGCTGAAAATGCGGAAAGTCCGCGTCGAGGCGGGAGTAAAACGCGACTTAGACGGCGCCGTGAAGGCAGCTTCCTAGCCTCAGAAAGTGACTCCAGCGAAGAGAAAAAGCCAAAGAAGCGAAAGCGCAAGAAGCGCTCACGAGCGACATCAATTACGACCGAAGATAGTTCTGAGATTGACATTAAAGGGAGTAAATTTACGGAAGAAGAGTCGAAGTCGAAGCATAAAGAAATTACAGAGCACGACTTGGTGCAGAGCATGCGAGGAATGGTTCCTTATCTCGATGTGGAAAGCCCACTCTGGACAAAATGGACTTTAGCTCCCTTCTACCATTTTATTAGAAAGCCAAGTATTACCCTTGCCATTGCATTTATAATTGAACCAAAAGCCTCAGAAGATTTGCCAGAGATTATCAAACGCTTAGCAAGATTCTTCGAATCTCAGACAACCGACTTGATCCTCATAACTTTCAACCAAATCATTCCAGACTACCCCGGCGGATTCTTCTACTTTGTCAAGTCAGTTGAAGAGAAAATTACTTCGGAGAATTTCGAAGAGCTCATCACATTTGGGAATGTGCCAGGGAAGGGATCATTAAAGAATATTTTGACATATTTGTGGACACCAATCTTGCTCCAGGATGAATGTATCCCTCAAGGGATTAAAAGCGAAGTCTTCACCGACCTCAACACTTTGACTTACACATCCCAAAGCATTTCGCAATTGACTGATGATTCGAGTCTCGTTTTACCCGTTCCGCAAGACCTCCTCTTGACCACCAGGACTATTATTGACCTCTCAAAAGACAGAGATTTCTGTGTAAGATTGGAAGAATCCGTTTTATTTTGGCAATTGAAGCTCAAAGAAACCCTAATCAATCAAGACAACTCGGATGAATCCGAACTCGGGCCGCTTGACGAACTCTGCTATTGGATAACGAGGAAAGCTAATCTCACCCTAATCATTTCACAAATAAAATCAGAACCAATCAAGAAGCTAATCAGTATTTTAGCCCTTTCCCGCTCCCCTTATCTGGACCAGCTCATATCGATTTTAATCCAAGTCTCCAAAGCCCACACCCAAGCTTGTTCAAACGCCCATTTCCTTCAAACTCTCGTGCAGCCTTGTTCTCCCTTTCCGAACTGCAAATTAAGCCAAGTGCAAACAAATATCCAGAAATTTATTTGGGTTGTCTTGATAATCCAGAGGAATGCGCCATTCTACTCTGAACCGCAAAGAATCAATAGCCTTATGAGAAAATTTAGCAATCTTTTAATTCACCTTTGCAATAAAAGGGTTAAGATATCTCATGCCTTTCAAGGAAAAGCGCAGAAAGCCATCCAGAATTGCCTGAAATGCTTAAACTGGTGGAAGGAGATTTATAAATCTACCCAAGCTATGTCAGAGGACGAATGGATTTTCGACTACGACCAAGTTTTCACTCATGTGGACGCGATGATTACGAGATTGAATGATTTACTCTTCATATCAACTATTCAAACGCTATATTCTGGAGTAAGTATAATCTATCCAGGCTTGCAAGGCCCTCACATATCAACCGTGATGGAATCAATCTCAAAAACAGTTGCCGAAAAAATCAAAGAACTGTCAACAGTTCAACATCTCATCTTGAACGTGAAGGAGACTGAATGGATAAGCCATATCAAACAATTCAGAGCTGAAATCTACTCAATTGAGATAAAACTTCAGAATTTGTTACGCTCCGTGTTTGGGCAAATTGGAAACTTGAAAGGGAAACTGGAGCTGCTCAAACTCTTCTTCAGATTTTACAAAAGGGATATAATCACGAGAGAGATTGAAAAGCTAAGTATAAATTTATATGAATATTTTGAAGACCAAGTTATGAAGCTTCGGAGGCTTTTCGAATTGAAAGTTGTGCCGTTGCCAAAAACATATTCACAAATGGCTGGAAGGGGAGCGTGGGCGATTTTTATGAGAAAGAAAATAGAAAGTCATTTGGAGACTTTGAACAAGGAGGTGTGGCTACCTGAAAGTGCGTTTGGTTCGGGAGTAAAGTCAGAAGCGAAAAGTTTAATCGATGCTTTAGCTCAATTCACTCAAAATACATATGAGGAGTGGGCGAATTCAAAGGAGTTAGAGGAAGGGGGTGATTTTAAAGCGAAATTGGACATTCCTCTTTTGATTAGACAGGGGAGAGAGAAAAAGGATATTGTTGAAGTGAATTTTGATAGAAACATTTTTAAGATATTGGCTGAAGCGGAGATCTGGGCTAAGGTGGGAAGACCCGTGCCATTAGCTTTGCTCCTGAGTATTTATCCGGCGAGGGAGAAGCTGCATTTAATTATGGAAAATATTACGATGGTGGCAAAAGCTTATAATGGGGTGGTTTGCGGGTTGTCGAGGGATGAAAAGCTGTTATTTAGGGAGAGGCTGGGGCCACTAGAGAAAAAGATATTTCCTTGCTTGACGAGATTTACATGGGCTAGTTATATTGTGACGGATCAGATATTTGTGGAAGAATTTCAGGTAATGGCAGCCGAAGTTTTTGAGCATGTGAGGATGTATAGAGAAGCGAATTTGAAAGTGACTCAAGTTATTTGGAGGATGAGTAAGAGATTTATGATTGCTATTGAGCCACATAAGATTTATGAGGTGGATGAATTTCATAAGATTCAAACGGAAAAGATTGAGAAGGAGTTGAAAATAGTTGTGAAGGACTATGAGAATGTGGCTGGGATTTTGAGGGAGCTTTTCAGAGTGTTTAGTTTGGACGGACCGGAAGTGAAAGTGGAGTGGGGAAAGTATGTGAAGCTCGTGGATGATTGTGTGGAGGAGGCGTTAAATACTAGTCTGCAGAGATCGTTAGGGGTTTTGGAAAGATCGATTTGTTTGGGGGGAAGGCCACTGTTTGTTGTGGAGTTGAAATTGGAGGGGAGAAAAGTGGAGTTTTCTCCAAAGCTTGAGAAATTGGCTGGGATGATTTTTGGAGTGAAGAGGAATATTGCGATGGCTCTAGAGCCTCTGTCGAGGATAAGTAGATATTTGGGGAGTAAAGTGAAGAACGAGAGGTCGTTTACGAATGCTTTGTTGAATGAAAAGGTGACGAAGGAGATGGAGGCGAAGATGAAGTTTTCGGTTGAAAAGTTTTTTAGTGAATTGAACTTGTATTCGGAGAGGTGGATGCCTTACAGGGATATTTGGGAGGTGGAAGCGAAGAGATTTATGGAAGGGTATGGGGCAAGGTATCCTTCTTTGAAGGCGTATGAGAAGGACATGGCGAGATATTTGGAAGTGGCTGCGGTCGTGCATGGAAGTGAAGATTTTATTAATATCGGATTTGTGAGGGTGAATTGTACTTCTTTAAAGGAAGGAATAAGTAAGTCGAGTATGGAGTGGTTTGGAGTGATTGGGGGAGAGCTTTATGACAAGTTTAAGAGAACTGTTGAAGGCCTTTATGGTTATATGGAGGGGAATAGAAAGAGGTTTTCGGAAGAACCGAAAAGTTTAGAGGAGCAAGTGGAGTCGTTTAGGCAATTGGAATTGGTTAAGAACGAGACGGCGCAGAAGAAAAGTTTATTTCCGGTTATTAAAGAAGAGTTTGAGATTTTAAAGAAGTTTAAATTTGAGGTGGAGAGTGAAGTTGAAGTGTTATATTTGGAAGTGGAAGGGGAGTGGAAAAAGTATAAGAAATTTTTGAGGGAGGCGAGCAGGGAACTGGAGAAATGTTATGATAAATTGCGCGAAGCATTTTTGGAATGTAGTGAAAATTTAAAGGAGAAAGTGGGAAACTTGCTGAAACATTTTGATAAGGAGGGACCTTTCTCAAGGGGAAGTTTTATGGAAGGGGAAGGAGAATATTGGGAGGATGCTTTGACTTCTCTTGAAAATTATTTGAATGATGTGCTCCAGCTCAAGGAGGATGATAAGAAGATAATTAGTAGTTTGGAGTTTTTCAATATTGAAAAAAGAAGGGATGAGAATTTGGTTAATTTAGAACTGGAAGTGATTAGCTTGACAATGGTGTGGGGTATTGTAAGGCAATGGGAGTTGTACTGGGGGAAAGAGAAGGGGACTAAAGCTGGTAGTGTCGATATTAAAGAGGTGGACAAATGTGTTTCTGATTTCCTCCAAAAGTTTAAAAAGTTGGAGAGAAAGTTTGAGAGGAAAGCGTGGCCTGTTATTGGCGAAACTTTAGAGTTTATTGAAGGGGTTAAGGCGAGTTTGAGAACGGTTAATATTCTGAAGGAGAATTCGCTGAGGGATAGGCATTGGGATAGGGTTAAGGTCCTGCTGGGGCCAATTGACTCTCAAAGGTTGCCAGAAGATTCAGAAAACTCTGCTTTGTTCAGCCTAGAGCTAGTCGTAACTTTGAAGCTTTATCTTTATCTAGAGCAGTTATCAGAGATAAGCTTGTCTTCAGGAAAGGAAACTGTTGTTGAAGATATTTTGAAAGAAATTGAGTATTTTTGGGGCGGAGAAAGTTTTATTCTGGAGAGGAGGAAGGGCTTAATCCCTTTTGAAGTTAAGGTCGGACCTAATCTAAATTCATATCTGATGGACCACACAGTTTCACTCTCTGCTATGAAAGGCTCCCCTTTTATTTGGCCTTTCCAGGAGAAAGTTGAGTATTGGACTGGGTTATTGAGTGAAGTGGGGGAAGTTTTAGAAACGTTTTTGGAAACGCAAAATGAATGGATTAAACTGGAGAAGGTGTTTTCATCAGAAGACGTTAGAAAAGAAGTGCCCTGGCTTTCAAAAAAGTTTAGAACTATTAGCTGTCATTGGGCAACTTTAATATTAGCTGTGACTGAGGAAAGGAATGTAGCAAAAGTTGTGACAAGTTTTGGCAAGCAAGTGCTCGAAGATTTAAAGGCTGGAATGGAACTGTTGAGGAAAAATTTGCAAGATTTTCTCCAAGAAAAGCGGAATGAATTTCCTCGCTTGTACTTCATCATGGATCATGAATTGATGGAATTACTTGGAGAAAGCGTGGAGAAAGCTCAATCCATCTTGAGACAGCTTTTTAACTTTGGCCAAGTGAAGTTAAAAGAAAATATTGGATTACTTGAGGAAATAAATTGTTCCGGTGAAAGTTTGAGATTATCGCCACCCATTTCGGTAAAATCGCCTTTGACTCAGTGGCTGAAAGAGTTGGAAAATTCTATGAAGGAAGCGGTGAAAGTAAATTTGGAGCAGTGCTTGGAATCACTACAGCAAAATAAGAGGGATTGGATATCAGATTCAAATTGGACTTGTCAAAGTTTGCTAACAGCTCATCATACTAATTGGACTTTAGACGTTACAAAAGCCATTTATTTTAGTACAACTCCGGGGAAAGGAGAGCCTTTCACTTTAAAGAAAATTGGGAAAAGTTTAAAGAAAAATATTTCAAAATTATCTGAAACGTTAAAAATAGTAAATAGCTTAATTGAAAAGGTGAAAGTTGAGGAGATGCTATTAAAATTAATTCATTTGAGGGAATTAACGGAGGAAGTGGAAAGAAAAGGTGTGAATGATTTAGATTCTTTCGAGTGGCTGAAAAATATCAGGTTTTATATGGAGGGAGAATGCCCTGGAGGGAATATAGTAATCAAGCAGGGGAAGGCTAGACTTCAGTACGGATACGAGTTTTATGGAGGCGGAAGCAAGTTTGTTATAACGCCTGTTGTGGATCGATGCTTCCTGGACGTGACTTCTGCCATGTCAAGCAATCAAGGAGCTTTTCTTGAAGGCTGTACCGGTAAAAACGAGAGTCTAAGACAATTAGGGAAGCTGTCAGGAAGGTACTGTTTGGATGTGCATTTATCACAAGATACAGAATTGAGCTATTTGACTTCAGTCATAAAAGGTGAGAGAAAGTTAAAAGAAAATTTTAAGAGGTTTAAAGAGAATTATTTTTGCAGGAAGTGTGCAAACTGGCTCATGGGCTATTATCAACATTACTAACTGCCTCCCCCACATTATTGCCCAAATCGCGTATAAATTCAAACTAATCACGAGAATAAAAGGGGAAAGACTGGATAATCTCATGCTTGACGGGGTTGAATTAAAAATGGATAGAAATTGTGCATTGTTTGTAATTTCTAACACAAATAGTAACTTATCAAGTTTGAAATGTGTAATGCGTAGGGCGACAATGCCACTTCCCGACACAACTAACATTTTAGATGTGCATTTGTTCATTGCAGGATTCGAGAACTCGATTGGACTTGCAAGAAAGATTTCAGAAGTATTTTTAAGGGGAAAGGAAAGCATTGGTGAAAACACTTTCTCCCTTGATGGAATGTACGCTTTAGTAAAGAAAGCCGTTGAGTATAAACAAGTCTTTAAGAAAAAGTTGAGTGATGCGGAAGCAATTGTAAAAGCTTTGCAAAACACTATTCTTCCATCCTTAAAGCAAGAAGAGGCGGAAACGTTTGATAATTTAATCAGAGCAAAGTTTCCTCTAGACATTCCATTAAAAACAGAATATCCAATTGTGGAAGAAGCTATTCGCAAAGGAATGAATGATTTGAGTTATCAGCCTAGCGAAAAAATTGTAAAGGATTGTCTACGCTTGTTTGATCTGATTGAAATTTATGAGACGGTTATCATCTTGGGAGAGACGGGAAGTGGGAAAACGGTCACTCGCAAAGTTTTGAAAAATGCTATGCAGCGTTTACATGAAAGTGAAATTAACGTGAGTATTTATAATTTGTAATGAGTTGTAAAATATAGTAATAGTTTTTATTTTATAGGAACATGTCATTCATCCAGAGACTTTCGATCCTTCCGAATTATTTGGCTACTTTGATTTCCCAAAGGGGAGGTGGAGAGATGGGATATTTTCGAAGTTAAAAGAAATTGATAAAAAGGAAGCGGGTGAAAAGTCATGGATTATTCTAGATGGACCACTCGGGTCAAATTTTTTGGGTGGGAGGATAGATGAAATGATAAGCTTTAAGGTCGGTTCGAATGGAGATGGTTCGAAAAAGGTAGTATAATGTCATAGATGAATCTAGAATGTTACCTTCAGTAATTGATAATTGACTTATTTAATTCACGACAGACCATACTTATCGAAACGGACGACCTAACCTCATCCTCCCCAAGCTTACTTTCGAAAGCCGGTGTAATATTCATTCCTGAGAGAAACGGATGGAAGCTCAAACTTCGGAGTTGGTTCCATCAAATAAATTTGGATTCTGATGTAAAATAAATATTTATCAATCTTAAGATTGATAATTAATTTCTACTTTAATTTTAATAGATTTCAAAATATATTTCTGAAATGGTTGGGAAATGCCTTGATTTTTATTCCGACTGCGAAGCATATTTAAAGCAGGGGAGAAACCAGGCAATTTTTATGTTTACCGAATTGTTCAATTCGTTCTCAACAGAATTGGATAATGTGAAGGTGAACGTTGAGGAAGAGAAGTATGATTTGATTCTGAAGCAAGTTATTTTCTTCAGGTAAATGGTAAATATAGTTGGAATGGCTTAGAGAGAGTCAAGTTAAGAATGCTTTTTTCTTTAGCATTACTTGGTCACTATTCGGGACCCTTGATAAAGAAAACGAGCAGAAAGCGAGTGCCTTCTTGAAAGACCTTGATGGCTCAGTTTTCCCTACGAAAGGGACAATTTACGACTTTTTTATTGACTTCAAAACTCAAAAATGGATTAGATGGGGCAGCCTAGTCCAGTTTGCCCCAAAAAGAAAAATGATTAGCACGGATTCAACCGTTCGTTGCCAGTATTTCCTGAAAAGATTGTCAACCCCAACTTTGTTGGTTGGATATGCAAATTCAGGTAAAAATATAAAAATTTAGCTTTTAGTCAAAACTTTCTCCAACTTTCTCCACTTTAACTTTCTCTATAGGAAAGACTGGAGTCATCTCGTCCACTCTGGAATCGTTGAATTCCTCCGAAATACATTCGTTTCATGTTCAGCTTACTCCGCTGGTAATAAAAATAATTAATTATTAATTTTCTCTACTAATTATTTTTTAAATCAAGATGGAAGCAAAATCTCTCCAGTCTTTAATTCGGGGGAGGCTCCAACAAATCTCTTCTTACGTGCTGGCCCCTCAAGGCAAGAGATTAATTTCCTTCATAGATAACCTGCACGCCTTCTCCTTATCGAATCAAAACAAGTTATCATATTGTGAATTTATTCGGGGAATAATCGAATACACAATGTGGTACGATAGGGTCACCTACTCTGCGCAAGCTATCTCCGTAAGGTTTTCTTAAACTAAATGTTTTTATACAAAACTAAATGTTTTCTCTTGTAGAATTTATCGATAATCTCAGCAATGACTTTGTCCAAGTTAAACCCGATCCCAGCCCGACTGCAAAGCAAGTTCTACCCAATTTACTTGCCTTCCCCGGACGAATACCAGTTGCGGAGAATTTTCACTTCAATTTTGAAAGAGAAATTGGATGATTTCGTCCCACCTGTAAAATTACTTGGGGACGATGTGACTGTGGCTACTCTAGACTTTTTTAAATTAATCTCGAGCAAAATTAGCTCCGCACCATTCCATATCTTCAGTATTCACGACATCTCCAAAGTTTACGAAGGAATTTTGAGAGCTGAAAGGAGTGTGCAAGATACCAAGCAGAGCTTTCTAAAACTCTGGTTTCACGAATGTAATCGCGTCTTTATGGACAAATTGATTGATTCTGAGTCGCGTGAGATCTGTCAAAATACATTTGATGAATTGATTATGAAGCATTTCGAATCTGTTGAGTCACTCGCTCCGGAATTAATATTCGGAAATTTTATGAGTCGGAAAAGATTTTACGAGGAAATTAAGAATGAAGTGGAGTTGAGGAAAGTGCTCGACAAGTCGTATAAAAAGCTGGGGAATGATGAGAATGGCTTCGTCCTGTTTAAAGAAGGACTAATCCAAGTGGGAAAAATAACGAGGGTTTTGTCGACCAGGAAGGGTCACTTGATTAATTATGGGAAAGGTCGGTTAAAAATATTTCTAAAATTTTTGAAAAATTTAATATTTGCCTAATTATGTCTAGCCGGGCAAGGACGCCAGCTCCTCACGCGACTTTCTGCAAAAGTTTTAGGATTTGAAATCTTCGAGATGATCAATTCAAAAAGTATGAAAGAACTGATGAAGGAAGCTTACCAAAAGTGTTTGGATGATGTGGGATGTTGCGTGATTTTGGCGGATGAGCATGTAAGAATAAATGGAAGTCTTTAAAAAAAATTAGATTCTAATATATTTTATGGCAGGTAATGGAAGACACCTTCGAATTAATTAGTTTGGTAACAAGCAGTGTTGAAATCCCGGGAATGTTTGAGAAGAAAGAATTACAAGAGTTGGGGAAAGCTGGAGGAGAAAAGAGAAATGCTTTGGACTACGTGAAGGAAAAAGTTGAGAAGAATTTGCACGTTGTGCTCTGTCTAAGACCCGATAATGATTTATTTAGGAAATGCGTAATCCAATATCCCTCCATTCTGAAGGAGATGAGTCTTACATCCTTCGAAATATGGGAGAAGGCTTCATTCCTCGAAGTAGCTAAGTCTTTGATGGAGGAAGAAAAGGGAGATCAACTTAATCCAGAAATATTCTACGCGTGTCATTCAATTGCTGAGAGATTTGGGAGTGAAAGTATTACTCCAGCGCATTTTCTGTCGCTTGTCAGCATATTTATATCACTTGTAAAGCAAGCGAGGTTTTCCTGTGATGAAAGAATCAAGCTATTGCAAACTGCTATAAAAGAAATAAATTGCATAAAGGAGAAAATTGGTTCTCTCACTGAACAAGCTGGGGTAGCAGATAAGAAAGGTTGGAAAATTCAAAGTTTAAAAATTCCAATTTCATAATTTCTTATTTTTAGCTGACTGTTCCCGACTTGAATGCAAAAATTTACTGGAAATCGTAAAAAAGCAGGAGGCAGACACTATCTCGCAAGAGAACCTGGTTGTAAAAGAGAGTGGGCGAGTTGAGACGGAAGTAAAAGAGTTTGATGAGCTCTCCGAAGTGATTAGGAAGGAATGGAGTGATGCTCTCCAAGTGTTTGAGGAGTCGGCTTGTGTAAGTTTTAAGGTAAATGTACATAATAGGCGAGATTGAAAAGTAATTATTATCATCCTTTTTAGCTCCTGCAAGACGTTTCGGACGAGGACTTAACACATATTAAGTCTTACTATAGTCCCCCTCCTCTTGTCCAGAGGGTACTGGACGCGGTTATGATAATGCTTGACAGAGATCAGACCTGGCCCGAAGCCAAGATTCAGATTAGTCACCCCGATTTTACCAGAAAGATCATTGATTATGACAAAGGCAGCGTGACACTTGAAAAGCTCGAGAACCTCAAGAAATTCGTGCAAAACCCGGAATTTACTCCGGATGCTGTGGCAAAGTATTCGAACGGTGCTCGAATCCTTTGCACTTGGATCCACGCTGTGGACAAATACTGTAGAATTTATCTCACACAAATCTCGCCAAAAAGGCAGAAATTGGAAGGAGCAGAGGGATCAATCACGGAAAAGAAGTTCCAACTAGAGCTCAGCACTCAGAAATTGCAGCTTTTGAAAGAGAACTTGGCCGAGCTTCAGAGCAATTACGAGGCTAAATACAATCTTAAAGAGACTTATGAGAATGAAGCGGGACATTGGAATGAGCTTCTTTCGAGGGCAGAGAGTGTCCTTGGACTTCTTAAAGGGGATCAAGCTAATTGGGAGGAGGAAATGAGTAGACTTGAAAAGAAGATGAGGAATGTACTCGGCGATTGCCTTCTAGCCTCTGCTTGTGTGGCTTATCTAGGTCCTTTCGGGGGTGATTTGAGAAACCTAATTAAAAGGGAGTGGATTGAAGAAATGAAGCTATATGATGGTCCAGATCGGATAAGAATCAGCAATAATTTCAACCTTCAAGAGCTCCTCGAAGGAACTGAAATGAGTGGAGAGGCTAAGATTGAAAATATATTAATTAAAAAGAGCGAAAGAAAGCTACTAATTATGGATCCGCATGATATCCTCGAACCAATTCAAGATACTAAAGTAATCAATGCTGGGGGAGCAAGAGCAGCTTCAGAGTTATTAAATATTTACAGAAATGAAGAGAAAGCGGAGCTTAAACTATTATTAATCACGAAAGAATCCAACTTTGGGGTGGAAGTCACCTCCAAATTCTACATAATTGATTTTACTTTGCCTCCAAAAGGAATTGAGGAACAAATTGGGAGAAAAATAGCAGAATTTATATTCCCTGAGATTAGCCAAGAAGCAAAACGATTGGAGAAAGCTATTCTGGAGGAGAATCTAAATATCTCAGGAGTTAAACAAGAGCTTCCAAAGTAAGGAGAAAATATTTTGTAATTAATTTCGAAAATAATTTCACTCCCATTTCAGATTAGTAATTAAATTCGGCGAGGGAATGCTCGACAACGGCGATTTCTCTGACGCTTTAATTAGCGTGAAAGAAAAACTGAAAGAATCAGAGAAAGGATTAGACCAAGCTATGAATCAACTTTTGGAGCTGCAATTAAAAAGAAAGGTAAATGTTATATAATTCTAATCATAAAATTATATTAAATGCTTTCATTTTTTTGCTAGCGCTTTCTCCCCGAAAAACTCGGATGCATTTACAAGGCTTTGGGTGACCTCTCCGAATTCTTTCCTGAATATGACATGTCGCTAAATCTCTTTATCGAGCTAATTCTAAAGATAATCACGTCAAAACCTAAAAAATTGGAAGACGATGATTCAAATGATGATGAATTGCTTCCGTTTTTAAATGGAACTTGCTCTAAAACATTGATTCGGTAAGCAGTTATTATTCAGTCCCTTTCTAGTCTTCAAATTCAATTTTATTTTTTAGATTAATCTCCCAATCAGTGCTGGAGTGTATTAGACACTTACTTGCTGTCCTGCTATGTCTCAATTTGCCTGGAGTCAATTCTGATAAGGAAGAGTTGCATTTCCTTCGCAATACTTTGGTGAACTCTGATGAATGCGTTGGAACAGATACTCAAACTCAAATCGAAAATTTGGCTACTAAAATCCTCGGAGATGAACTCACTAACACTATTCTCCAGCATAATCAGATTGATTTCCAAGAAATTTATTTCCTCAGCGAAACGTTTAATGGCAACATTATACCAATTATATTTTTACTAAATAGCTCTCCTGAAGTTGACCCGATGGACACCCTTCAAGCATTTTGCAACGGGACAAAACCTCCAACGAAGCTCTACTCATTAGTAATGTCATCAGAGAATGCTGAGCTATCAAAGAAATTAATTGAGGAAGGGATTAGCCGAGGCTTTTCAGTCTATTTGTCTAATTCCCATTTTGCCCCAGAATTTATGCAAGAATTGGAAGAAATGCTTAGATCACTGGATACTGATGTTCATCCCAATTTCCGGTTGTGGATGAGCATAAAAATTAAAGAGTTTTCTTCCGGATTGTATAGAAATTCGATTAAAATAGGGATAAATTAAAATAAAGATTTGCACATTGAGCTCTTGATGAGATTTAATTATCAGTCACAATTTAAATAACAAATTGGCTTCTAATAATTATCTTGATGAGATTCGATTCTTCTCCTCAGACTGGGTAACGCTCGTTGTCACAAGTCCATTCGCATGAGCAGCGGTTGTACTAGTCCCTTTGATGGAGTAGCTGGTTCCAGCGTTGCTGAATCTCTCGTTCAACTCATCACTCTTCATTTCCTCCTTCAATCTCTGGAACTCTTTGTTCATCACGTCATAGCAGGTTTCCATTAGTTTGGACACGTCCTCAGGGTACTTGTATGCAGAGGTGTCGATGGGTTCCAAAACTTTGATTTTCATTACACCTGCGCGCAAAGAGAATCACTAGCGTTAACGAGACTGACTGTTAGATATTTTAATGCAATGTAATTCTTCTTCACCCTTACCTGCCTCAAAAATCTGCTTATCATCATCGATAAACGTATAAGGCGAGAGAGTCTGCGGAAAAAAAGATTTTATAATTATTTTATCAGTTGATGATAACCCATTTTGTTTACCTTCTCCTCCCTGATTTTTTCCGCAGATGTGCTAAGCGTCATTTGGCTCTGGGTCGGGTTCCGGCGATTGATATAAATTGTTCCACACAACCAAGCCATTATTCCAAAGGGGAAGACGTAAAAGACTTCTTTCTTGGCGATACACGCACATTTCTTCATCGTTGGCCAAAGTTCAGTGACAGCTGCATAAAATAAATATTTATTTAATTGCAAAAAAACTGAGAACCAATCATGACCTTGAAACTAACCTAAGATATCCAACATGCTTTGATGATTGCATATGACCACGCATGGGAAATCCTTTGCCAAAATTTCCTTTCCAGACACTTCCCAGTGGATCCCAAGCAGCTTGTTTACAGGCCTTATGAATGGGACGCCCATCCTTTGGAAATAAATTAGTCAATCATAAGTCAGCCAATCAAACTGAATTAGTAATTGATTTAAAATTAAAACTTACAAAATATTTTTCACATTTTTCGGCCTGAAGATACAAAACGGTATCATACACAAGCCCACAAGTGACATCATTCCGATGTAAACCGCAAACTTAAATCTGTAACGGAAGGCAGGTGACCTTTCGTAACAAACTGCGACCATTATCGCGCCTACGAAGGCGCTCAGAAGGAAAAGCTCGTAGCCGATGGACAACTCCATTTTTAAAG
>JAHZMU010001275.1:0-26727 GCA_027743725.1 Rambutsinella grinnellia | reverse complement strand
CTCTGAGGTACCCCCCTACCCCAAATGCGAACGTTTTTTATGGACGTCCCCTTGCAGTGCAAGACTTGCACACGTAGCACTTCGTGCCTGTGTTTACTCTACATGTTTACATTTGAATTGCAAACCGAACAAAACGAGATCATAAAAATCTTTCAAAGTGAAACTTTGTATTTTTGAATACTTTAAGTAACTAGTTTGAGAATGTGTTTTAAATTCGGTTAGAACATAATTGAACAGAGAGTTAGTTAAGTGAATAGGGTCATGTGACAAGTGACGATTGGGTTATCTCGATTGAATGGTTCGTTGTGGGTGGATACGGGTAATCAGCTGGTGTGAACCATTTCAAGAAGGTATTCGGTTAAATTGAACATTCATTACAACGAAGGAGGCGTTAACCCTTCTAAGTTAATTACTAACAAAGTTTGTATGAATAATTTGGTGAATTTTTTAGACAAGGGAGTTGGTGAGTGGATAAATGAGTTTTGCATTTCTTTAAAACCAGACGTGACTTATCAGCAGAGTTTCAAGGTAATGTTATCAGTTTTAATTGAATTGACTGCTAAAAATTAAAAGAATGGATTATAATTTTATTTGTGTCATTCTACAGGAAATAAAGGAGTGGGGTCTAGGAATAGAAAATGGCTTCTTCCAGAAGAAAAAGATCAACCAATGCAGCTATAATAACGCTCTTAATTCTCAACTTGTCACTGCATTGCACGCCGAATCCGATACCGACATCGCCGACCTTTTACTCAACCCTTTATCAGCAGAATGCGCAACGAGGAGCGTGTCGACTCTTGCCAAAAGTTACTGAAAGTGATGAGGGTTTCATGTCCGCAAAAATGAACTCAGTTTGTCCGTCCATTCGGGCAAACGAGAAAGCTTCAACTTGTCAGACAACGGTGGAGTTGTTTTCAAACCTGTGCAAACTAACTTCTAGTACTTCAGAACAAGAAGGACCTAAAGTCAATACTACTGTGGATCTCAATAAAACAAATGCGCTGGGAGTGGAAAACTTTTGCAGAATCTTCATCGAAGTCTTTCAAAATGTGAGCAAGGGCAATCCGGAAATGTGGACCAGTGAATTTCTAGGCCAAAAAGAGGATCAAGTGTGCAAAGATGTGTGCAAGAATAATCAGTCACCGAGCATAGCAGGAGATGACAAGTTTCAAGTTAATCCACTTTGTATACTTCTTTACGAGGGATATAATGTTTACCAACAAGCTTCAAGTTTGCAATCCAACAAATCGCAAGCTAATTCACAAAGTAATAATGAATCCGCTGCTGGAATTATGTCAAGTTCCTCTGGTAAGAAAAATGCGTTACTAGCAAATATATAAGACAACTTTCTTATTCTACAAATTAAAGTTGATAACTTATTCTTAATTTGCTTTTTACAAGGTCATCATAATCGGGAAGGAGTAAATGAATCCACAAACCTGAAAAGTGGACACTCTGGAGTCGTTCTTGCGGCATCGGAAGTAGGAACTAAGGACGAAAAATCGAAACCAGTCATCAATAGTGATCAGAAAGAAAATCTCTCAAATCCAGGTGTTGTGAAGCCTTCAGATACTGAAAGTGTCAACAATCCTGTAACAAAGCTGAATTTAACTTCAGATTCCAACAGCAGCAGTAATCAACCACAGCAGGAAGCGTCTCAGGGTATCGGAAATTTGTCAAGCACTAGCTCCACATCATCTTCCGTAATAAATAATGAAGCCCCTGGGCCTGCGGATATGCCTAAACCAATCGACACAATCAATGATCAGAAGTTAAAAAGCTCAACAGCGATTTCAACCGATACCGAAATTGGAAAGCCGGATGTGGTCCAAGATCAAAGCTCAATCAAAAAGGATCAGAAGGAGGATTCAAAACCTGGCCTTGAGTTATCTCCACAAGTAGATCAACAACAAGGGAACCAACAGCAAGAAGCCAAGGAGGACGCTAAGAAAAGTGAGAAAGATAATAATAACAAAGCTCCATCTGAAGATTATGTGAATGGTGAACAAGATTCTACTGAATATGAAGATGCTGGCAATGTGAAACAGAACGGGAAAACGGATACCCAACAAGATGCTGGTGACGGAACAGGAAACAAGAACCGGGAGAGCTTCAATGGCAACGGTTTTATGGGGGCACCATTTGAAAATAAAGGAACGACTGTAAATGTTACATTGAACGCTTCTGAAGATACTGGGTTCTTCAACTATTTCTTGTTTTGTGCTACTTTGGTCGGCTTGCTGTATTTCATACTGCACAATAAAAAGAGGGTAAGCTTTATCTATTAAATAAAGAAATGGCAAGATTGAATGAAAGTAATGGAATTGTGCATATTTCTAATTCTGACTCGCTGTGATTAAATTATTTATAATTTTCTTCTTTTTTTCTAGTTAATTGCTTATGTTGTGGAAGGAAGGCGGCCGAGGAGTAGATCACGCCGAAACTCTGCAAGCAGTCAGTACAGGAGATTGGAAAATAATTTCGATTGAAATTGTTGTTCATTATAATCCAAAATTTGTAGTCATACCCGGATCCCGGTCTTTTCCAGTCAGTTGATATAAGCAGTGATTTTTAGGTTGTTATTATATTTCTAGGTCTCTTAGTAGTTCCATTTTGTCTTGTATGTACACCATTATTCATTAGCTAGCAAAATTTCAGAATGCCATGCGCATACAGATCTTATTTATAGGCATGAAATATTGTTCTGGTCTTGTTATGATATTATTATAATTTGCTCTAATGAGACTACATCTGAATTGCTAGTTCCACTATCGATACTAACCCTCTACCCATACCTACGCTTTTACAGCCGTCCACATTTGTTAAAATGTATCTCTGTTCATCTTCACACACATCAAATGTCAGGTTCTCAATCGAATGTAAAAATTTCACACATGCCAAACGGAAACGAACTGAAGTTTTGTTATTGTGATATTGATAAAATAATTACCGGTCATAATGAGCGAACAAGAATAATAAATTGATGAAATACTTTATTAAATCATCTATAATAATATGGAGTATGGCTTCAATAATTAGATATTACTAAGTACATAAAACAACGATTGTAGTAAGTAATTTTAAACTTATTGTTATATGCATTTATATAAAGTTTTATAATATATTACACTTTTTATATAACCATCAAGTATTGGAGTTGTACAAAAGTAATTAAGCTTCTGTAAAATTCTTAAAAACCTATGTGGAGTACGTTTCCTATTGGTAATAAAGATTATTAACAACTTCATTAAAAACAAAAGATTCCTTTCCCATTTTATATAGTTTCCACCTGTCACCAACCCATATCAAATAGTCATGAATTATCCGTAATTGTTACCCCCACTTTATATACATATTTCAACAATGATCTTTACATATCAACTTTTAAATTTCCAGTCTTCTCATTCTATAACATATTTAGTTGGAAAGGAAAGGAAAAGATAAGCAAAAATTACAAACATGGAAAGTTTAATTTTGTGTTCATCTTGCAGATTTTGAAATGTAGAAGGGAACAAAGAAGGCGATTAATGTTGGCGATGAGATGACTAGTTTTTCTCGTTTTATAAAAAGAAAATATACCCAAACTAATTCCTTCACCATCCAGAGGTGCAGGTGGTGAGCTATAAAGAATAGACTGTTAATAAAAATCGGAAGAAATTAAATGGAAAAGTGAGAAACTATAACTCTCGTTTGAGATCATCATCATCATAAAAATATTGGTTTGCGTGGCGAACGTAATGCATGAGTTCGTGTGAAAAAAATCACTGGTATAATCATTATCACTGGTGATAACAAAATGTATCATTAAGGAAGTGACGAGGACGTAGTCTATTTTGCTGGATATGACACACAGGACGTGCTTGAAATCGGCAGAGTCAGAAGAGATTATGGATTATTACAGAAACAAGAGTCCTGAGTGTTTTGACGGATCCATTCCAGATATTTCGTAATTCTGGTGTATACCCCTAAAATTAAAATGAAATTTGTAAGAAAATTGCCCAAAAAATATGATCCATTTGGCTAAATCATATACCTGGGAAGCTGGCTCTGGCACAACCTTGACCCCAACTTACAATACCAATGACATATTTTGTCCCTTCTTTACTACTGTCCTCTCGGAGATCTTCCCAATTTAATGGTCCGCCGCTGTCACCCTGTCAAGTTTCAGAATTTTATTTGCTGGGTTCAAGCAAAAACCGGAAGTGAAAGCAACTAAATTACCTGGCACGCATCTTGCTTTCCTTCTGGATGCCCAGCGCACATCATTGTATCCGTGATTTCTCTTGGTGTATATCTCGTTTGAGTTTTACATTCTTCGTTGGACATAATGGGAACCTCCACCTCCCTCAAAATATGAGATGGGCGACCTTTCTCCTGGGTCCGACCCCAGCCCGCCACTAATCCTTGTTCGTCTGCAAAGTCTTCATCTTCTACATGCAAGTATAAAGCACATTATTAACTTGTTCAATGACATTTTTTATCTAATTTGAACTTAATTTCTCCAATTACCTAAGTCAATTGGAAGACATGCAGGAGCAATGGATTTTCGGAATTTCATAGGTCGCTCTAACCGGAGCAAGGCAATGTCGTTGTGAAAATTAGCCCGATTGAAACCCACGTGACGAATAATCGTTCCAATTTTTCTATATTCCGTATCAGATTCCTCTGTAAAATTCCTGTCGTGTTCTCCAAATACGATTGTAATTTGGTCTTTTGGAACACCATGAACCTGTTAAGTAAACTTAATTGTATTATAACTCCAAAACTGTTGATGTAATGAAATGTAGTAGCATTTAGCAAATAAATTATAAGGACATCACTATTTACTCACGCAATGTGCGGCAGTCAAAACATAACGATCCGAAATAAGCGTTCCGCCACAGTAAAACTTTCCTTTGTACATTAGAGCCGTGAGCCACGGATACGAATTGATTTCTGCTATTCTTCCTCCAACAATCCTCTCTTCTCGGTAGCTAATTCCACAAGCTAGTAATAAATAGATTTGATTAAATCATGGATAAAACGCATACAATCCTTCAAATTAAAATCTTACTGCACTCTCTGCATTCTGTAGGAAATCGAAGTAAATCTGCAAGTCCTCGGAACTGAAAAATTCAGATAAGAAATGTTAAGATCAACGATTCAAACTGGTACAAGACTCCTAATATGAAATGTAAACTTTTATCTAAAGATAAAGCTTAGCATGATCTCTTTGTATTTTTAGCACTATTTTCAATACGTGCAGCCGCCCATTTCACTAGAAACTGTCAACAGTCACTACCACCGTTGCCATTTTTGAGAAAGATGTACACAAATGGATTAGCACTTTTCACACTTTTGTCTCTCCGTAGGGGTTATCAATCGTCAGTTGTTGTCTTGGTCAAACGTCTGAGAGGAAGAACAGATAACTGAACATGTCTATTTCAGCCCTGAAGTCCACTCGAATATCTTGAAACTTGCTGAAAATAAACTGATAATAGTAATCCTTATGAATAAAATATCAAATGCTGCAATTTACAAATACACCGCATCCAAACCAATGTCACTGCATTTTCGAATTGCAAAATGCAAAGATGTGGAGAGCTGATAATTTGAAAGTATATGGCAAGGTGTCAACTACAAGTTCATTTATGTCTAATAATAAGTCTATCAACACGTGCCTAAATTATAATTTTTAAAAGATGAGACAGGAATCACTCGTTACGGCTGCTGTTTTCCTTTGTCTCAGATAACACTCATATCTCATATTTGATTTTTAAAAATCTTACAAAGTATTGGCTTCTATCAGTCATTATAATGCGGTGCAGAATGAATTATAGTATTTAAAACAAGTTACTTCTAAATAATGAGGGATAGTCGATCACCGATCGTTGACATTTTATAGATCAGGACGCCTGAGCCTCTTCTCATATTACCAACTATGATGACAGAGACGCTCATTTGTGTCGAAAGTGTTTTATATGATTAGTTCACTAATCAATCAGAGTTGCAAGAGTGACAAGTATTTAGCATAGCCACACATGTAAATTATTTGTTCGTTGTTTGTACATTTAAATGGCATGTCAGCTACGAGTTTACTATTGAAAATTCTTGAATTTCAATTTCGAATTAGCCATCAACCATAACTCTGCATAATAAAACGGATTATGTGGAATGAAAAGCCAAATTGTTTGTTGCATTGCCCTAGGCTGATCTTCACTCGCTTTTGGACTTCTCGTTTTCATATAATACTATTAATTAAAACTGAAAGCTATTTACATTTTATAGCAAGTTTATGACCAACGATTGGATCATTTGATTTCAAGTGATATCATCAAAGCCACGCGGATGTTGCAGGGAATGAATGAAATGGTGTACGATTACGGAGATAGCGATTAGGTAAAAAAATCTGTAATTTTTGAATGCAAAAGTGCACCTTGCACTAATACTGTAGGGATCTGTGGAAGGTGACGGTTGACATTTGACAAACCTGATATTCTACCTCGTATACTTTTAATTATTAAGGAATGGCATCGGGCAAGGGGACAATAAAAATTGTAACTTTTCTACTAATTTTAAGTGATCTTTATAGATCAATGAAACCGCGGATAGTTTAGAAGTAATTAACGGACTTGATTATTACTTTTAATGACTGAGATAATGGATAAACTTTGTTGGGCGTAATTAGCATGTTATCTAAAATATTTCGCCGATAAACAATAAAATTGCTTAGGCCTGCCTGCCCACTACGAAACATTGATAATCGTACCACGCACGATGATAAGAATGTCATGGCATGATTCACTTTTTGATGCGTCGATTTTTTATTGGCAGACAAGGCCCTTATGCCCACCACCTGTGATAAAATATTCACTCGTAGTAGACCTTTCTTCGAAAATGTCATATTTTCTTCCTGATTTATTTCTAATTCAAGTTGATTAAATTGGGTTTTGCATTAATTAGACTGGCTTCTGATGGTCCTCGTTTTCGGCAAAGGTAAAGTGCATCAGAGTGCATGTGGGGGAAAGTGAATTAAAATGATTTTAATACTAGCTTAGGGAAAAAATTATACCTAATCGCATAAAACAATAAACAGCCATTTTCCTTTTGCTCTAAACCGTTAACCTTCTTAAGTGAGCTACAATAAAGGCATGAATTAAGCAATAAAAATTTTAGCTCAAGTTTAAAATTGTTTTTAGTATTCTTCCTCATCAACCTTTATAATTATGCCGCTCGGAACAAATGTCAAATAAACGCAAGTTTTTGAAGGCCCTTCTTGTTTTCAGTCTGTTACTTTCATAAGTTGTTTCCTTCCTGCGTGAGCCCTTGAGTCTGCCTGTCTAGTAGCTATAAGTGTGTGGCTCAATTGCCCTTCTTATAAAAATGATTAAGTGCTCGCAAGTGTTCCCGTGAAATGAGTTCATCTATAAAGATGTTCATTTTCCTAAATACCTATAAGTCATCATAAAGATGAAGGTTTGCAAAAGTAGCTAATAACTTACTTGCCCTTTCAATAAAAACCAGAAGCTAGTTTTAGCTTTGATTTGCATGTTGAAGCCAGTCTGATTTAACCCAACAAATTACATTGCCTACATGACAAATTGTCACTTTTCTTATAAGCTGGTTTGAAAAGTTTGAATTAAACAAAACGATTAAGTCAAACTTTTTACAAGCCAAACATTAATAATTTTTCAAAACAAATAATCGATAAGAGTTCTACGCTTCTGACCACTCCATTTCGCCACTCTCTTCTGTTGTTTATGCGAGACAACAAATTAGCTAAACTCGATATAATTTAATTTAGCAAGTCAACACTTATTTTCACACGTGAAGCAAAACAAATTATCAAAGGTGGAGTAGTCTCCTCCCAAACGAAATTTTATATACCTATAATATTCAATTTATTTCTCAAACAACTAAACTGACAGCAAACCAAACGCTACAACTATCGCAGAAGCGTACGTATGTAGCTCTAAACAGCTTGACAATAATTATGCATGTGTTTAATAACTTGCTCATCATTAATTGGGGGAAATGAAGATCGAAAATGTTTGTATGAACTGTTAGCATGACTTGTATAATTTAGCCATTTCTGAAATAGAGAACTCTTTCTTCATATCTTTTAACATTCCAAATAAAATTCCTGGCAGTGTGAAGATTTCATGACTTCTTCAGCTGTTCATTTAGTAAAATAACTTAATGCATTTAATTATCGTTGAAAAAACCAGTTAACTAGCTACATTATTCAGAGTAATATTTCATATCTTTCTTCCCTACCAAAAAAAATGAAACAGTAGGGATCATATATTTTTTCACTCGCACTTTTCATATTAAAATTGAGATAAAAATTAAATTTTATCGTGACAGAAAAACTGCTACTGGCTACAGGCCTGGTTTGACTGACTTTAAGTGGCTACACCTAAACGCAGGTAAACTAAAGTGGCATTTTTATGTTGTTACAGCATTGTAATCGTAAAACTCTTCTCTTGCTGAGAGCACAAGAACGGTTCAAGTATTCATTTCATGAAGGGAGAAGTGTGAACTGAGTACGTAAACATGATACTCACGATGATGATCATGTCACTCACGTCTTTGTTCATTCATTTCATTCATTCTCATGGTCAAACAAAAGTGAAAAATGTAAGTCTCTGGAGCACCGGTTTCACTTTCTACTGCCCTACATTATGACAGCTTACAACCACACAACAACCTTGTCAAATTGACGTCACGGTAGGTCATTCAGTAAAGTCTTTAGTCCGTCTTTAGGCATTTGTCCTCCGACGAGAGATTCATTCACTTTTCATTTTTACTCTTTCAAAATAGATGACCTTGGGAGACCAACTTTGAGCAATTTTTCTGTGTTTAAAACAAGGCTATATATTTTATTTATCTTCATACCTTTTCCTCTTGAAGGACTTTCCGTAGATGTCTGGAGTACTCTTGTGATTCCCCAGAAAGTGTGTCGTTATCCCCGTCCACTGATAAATTTGAAGATGTTGTAAGTGGAGCCACAGACTTTCCAAATAGTTTCAGCGATGGCGCTCCACTAACTCCAATATCCATGAATTGAATTAGTTGCGTAATCACTACTAATGTAACTACTACGGAGCTATACGGGGCCGATAAAGTCCTTTGAGATGACATCTTGCAAAAAATGTTTAGCCCGTTTAACCCCGAAATATATAAAATGTGCTTCAAAAGCACGGAAATTTTGTAGACTCCAATCTCTGTTTTTCCAATTACACTTTGCACTACCACTCTTTGATTTTTAAATCAAATTAATTATCACTAAATACTTTTGATTCACTCTGGAAAATCAGTAAAATGTATAGTCCACTTCAAAAAAAAAATTATACTCGTTTTCTCCGGCTTCCTAATCTCGTGGAACTGAGAGCGAGCGCACCAAACCTGATTAATGACAAGTGCTCCTCTCAGTTAGTAAATGATCATCGTAATTCTATATTTATATATGAAAATGTGTAATACGTAACGCTTTTTTCGACTATTCAAGCAGCACGACAGTAATAATCGTAATAATACTTAATAGGAGAAGAGTTGCGAGTAATTTGTGGCAGAACGCGAGAACGCGATGACGATGATTATGATAGAGAGGAAGGAACGTTCCTGCTTCTCTTCCTTCCTTCCGTTCTCTACTCTCCTTAATAAAAATTGTTTTGTATTGTACAACAGCATCAAACCACTAGTCAACCCCAAATCAAAGTGTATTTGTGAGATCCTTTTTTTTCATGTAATAAATGTTACCTCTGCGCTTATAAGAAGGCAGTCTGTCTCTCTCACTCCACTCCTGCCAACAATGCAATAATAATTGTTTGCTGTTGTTGTGTAGTTGTGATTTTTGGTTGCGTTCAACTTATTGTTCCGCAGAGTAAAAGGTAGCAAAACAGTTTAGATAAAAATGAGTGATGAGGATGATTGTCGTTCCTTTATTCCTTGAGCAAAGGCTCAAGGAGCCTACTATTTACTATTCTTCTTATAGGACAACAATGTTCGCGCATACAATAAAGCCAAATAGGAGACGAACACAAGTGAAAATATATAAGCGATCGTTCCTTCCTCCACTTTCTAAGAGTTCTGCAACCAACAAGGAATCACAAACAAAAATTCACTCCCAATACGAGAGATGCGGTTGTGATGATGATTTTTCTTGTAACAATCAGATAGGCACAAACTAATATCACTTTACTTTTTAAAGTCACACTCGCTATAAGAATCGATAAGGGAAGGGATCTCTAGAGAGCTATTACGCATTAAATGTTTTTAATTCACTTTTTTACTCTAATGTAATAGAATGATATCACCAATTCGATGTGTTGCAGTACAAGATCGAAAATCGTAACAGATAATATATAATTACAAAAGGTAAACTTTTTTATCTGACCATTTATTGACAGCTTCTCGACTGCATAACTGACTTCACTTAATCGTTCGTGTTTTTATCACTGTAGATGATGATTTGATAGAGTTTGATTATGCAAAAGATTCGATCAAGATGTAAAAAGGACCACTTGCACTTTCGTTCGTTTCACTGTCTCAATGAATGAAGCTGTTACACTAGCGAAGAAAAAAATTTAAACGATAATTAGTGATGACGGAGAGTAAAGAAAGGGGTATGATTTTCAAATAAACTAAATAATTTCATTTCAAGTGGATAATCTACATATTTATCAATCTTCTTCTATTATTTTACACTTTGAAATAGAGTGGATATGAGTTCTCGCACTTAATTTTCCTTTTAGGAGACTTTGAAGAGATATTCTTGAACTAGCCAAAGACCTTTAAGGATCTGATCGTGAAATGTAGCCCTCACCAAGATTTTATATATAGTTCGACCTCCAAGAAATTTTTACCTTTCTTTACCATCATGAGCCTCTCCAATGTAACCTATTATAGATTTCTAGCTTATCTTTGTACACAACAGTCACAATCATTTAGAGTAAAATTCATTGAAAGATAATAAGTCAGAAAAAATAAGCTTATACATTAGTATTTCCACTGATTTAGAAGAAAATTCTCATTATTTTTTCCATTGACGTATGCGATAAGTCATAACGAGTTACTTAATTCAAATCATGCAGCCCTTAATTATAGGTTAAATAAGAGATTTATTATTCTTTAGAGATTAGGGTATAAAAAATTCCATGTTTGGATAGGTATATGATAGTTAGCTTCTGGTAAACATCATCCTTGACTTTTTTTAGGGAGCATCTGGATATGTTATGATTTTATTTAAAGTGTAATATTATGGAATTGGGATTTAAGGCGAACATTATTCTCATCCCTATTATATAACTCATGCGCATTTCATAGAAAGTCTGTTGGAACAAAACCAGGGCATGTTAAAAATTTAATAAAAGGCTAACGATTTCGTTCAACATTTGTCAGGTAAAAATATGAGGGTTTTCACTACTCATGATGATGCAAAAAAAACTACCTAGAAAAAATAACTTTTACTTGTCAATTCTAGAATTGGGTCAGTGGTGTTACGTATTCATCATAATCGTTAGATTATGCAAACATGCATAAGTTATATGCGTTGTTGCCGCTTAGACATACCTGAGCGTTTTTTTCTTTACATTTTCTCACTTTTGCTTTCTGTTCGATGATGAATGGGAAGACGATAAGTCACGTTTAGCTGAGATTTTGTTAGCATTGTTGTGGTAAATAAGAATAGACTAGAGGGAATTATAGTAATAAAAATGCACGCATTTTAGGTAATTGGAATGTGCATCCGTTCTACTTGTAATAATTTCCGTGAGAGTGGAACTTCCCTTAACTCATACTCGTCAGCTATGTTACATCACGTATGTTGCGTAAGAGAGACCTTTTTCATATATTTACTTTTCCCAACAACAACAATAATAATGACCTTCCAAGAAAATCCCTTTTATAGATCATCATCTTTTTTTCGTGACAAATTAAATCGCATCCGGTTTCTCTCGTTTCTGGAAGGTCTCTCAAATAATTCTTAAAAATATGGGTGTAATGCTCGCTCATTGCCGACAACTTCCTTCTTTGGGCAAATCCCAAAAGGGTCTGTGATCATGTTAGATTTTTACAAAAACTGTGTCTAACCTTCAAGCAGAGGGTTTAAGGAGATGAATACTTTCTTGTCTATTATATAACCACTGTCATTTTCATCAGGGGATGATGGCGTGAGAAGATATAATTAGCCATAAAGTGTATAAATTGCGAGCATTCTCTAAACCAAAGCATATGCCGACGGTAACTGTGCAGCAGAGAAAAATGGCAATTTTAAAGTCTAATTTTCTTCTTCCGATTTCCAATTCTAATGATGAACAATCTAATCTCAGGTTATGATATAATTGTGAAATGCAGTCTGCAAAAAGCGGAAGAGGAATCTAAAGCGAGGCTATATAATGCGAGATTATTGCAGAAATGGTTAAGCAATTGCTAACAACTGTGCATGCTTTAAATATTCTGTCACCACAAACACTGATCATATCAATACCTGTCGATATCATCACATCATTATCAGGATTATAAAATTAAGCGATTCCTGGGACGATGATTAAACCAATCTCTTTTGATTGTACTTTCTCTAGATTTTTAACTGCATTGTATTATAGTGCAAAAAGTGCATTTCTAAAAGGTAAATGATAAGAGAAAAAGCAATACATTATTATTAGCATTATAATCAAAATGCAGTTTTTACGTCACGAGTTCAAGAAGGTAATCAAGACTTTTGAGTAAAAGAAAAAAAAGAATAAAAGATTTTAAAATTATAATTTTGCACATAATCTTTCTCAGTCAACAAAAAATTGCAAAATGTCAAAGAAAAGGGAAGTGAAGGAAGTTTTTACCAAACCATTGGCAAGCACTTATTGGTTTGTCTTTAACAAACTTTGTATCTGATGGTTTATAGAAGAGTTGTGGTTAGGCTAGAAGGCATAGAAAAAGGGAATTTGCAAACAGAAATCTATTATTTTAAACTCTTTCTAAAACCACAACTTAGCAATTGAATATTGAATATTGAATCAACAGCAGCCAAAGGATCCGACAAGATGACTCAACTCTTAAACAAACTATTCACCAATTTAACTTTATTTGCCGCAACGTCATGTTATGGTTGTACACATTCCTTAACTTTAAGTCTAGTAAAAAGAGGAAGTGCATTTCCTGACCTATCCTTTAACTTTTATGCCATTTCTGAAGACGCTACTGATGTTTTGTAATCATTCTTTATAAATCCTCTGCATGGAATTCTACATTTCTTTGAAACGTTTTCTAAAATATCTTATTTGATTATTTCAACGGGCAAATTTTTTAAGATGCTATAATACAAATTAGAACAAAAAACCTGAAGCTACTGAAGCATATATTATTGCCAATTTAATGTCATAATTTAGTCATGATTTGCAAATATTTGCAAACCTGCAAACAAGTTAGGTAGGTCCATGTTGGTGGGAAAACAATATGATTACTCTGACTCATTGGCTTCAAAAAATTTAAGAGGAAACCATACAAGGCTATAATTAATTGTAAATTATCTATGTTCATATCACATATTGAAGATGCCTTCCGATATCTATATTCTCACCTTAAAATTTCCACCTCTACAAAAAAGTAGCACAACCATAATAAAAATTTCACAGACTACAAAAATGGAGGAACTCAATGAAGCCATAAGATAATTGGATTATGCACTTAGTTCCGTTTTTCCTCCTAATCTTCTTCCGTCTGGGCGTGAAGAATGAATGTAACAATTATTAAAGCAATACAGTGGCAGGCCTATAAATATTAAGAATATTACATGGAAATTGGCAATTTGGTCTCTTGAAATTAACTATTCGTAAAGCATGTACAATTAGCGTATAATGAGGCGCGACCAAAAATGTAAGCTTCTATTGTTGCGGTTGTAAAGAAATAGGAACAAAGTCAAATCAAAGCGATTACAACATGATATCCAAACTTTAAAGAAAAATGTGGCTGTTATTTAACAGAAGAATGACTTTTATTATATACGCACCACATAATCCCCAGAGTTCCTCTTTACCAATATCCTATTTTGTTAAAACTGAACGAAAGAGAAAGTGCTCCCTATCCCTTTTTGACAGGGTCCTGCTTTTGTGACTTTATAAGACGGATGATGGTGTCATAGTGTCATGTTACCTTCTAGAATGAGTGGGTAGCCAACCACTAACCATCTATAGTATTTTTAAACTTTGGTTTTCTTACAAGTAGCTGCCTCATTACCAACTAGTTGAGTGGGTTGGCTTACCAAGGATAAAAATGACAATAATATGACACTGGGAGTTGATCATGACTATGACAGTCTCTTGTAAAATGTTATTGGAAAATAATGTTAAAATTTTCAATCGCAAGAAACCCCACCGCATTGTAGTCACCTGGTTAGTGGCTGAAATTTAAATGTAAATGCTCACCAGACACGGTTAGTGTACCTCATTTGCATCCTTAATCACTTCCTATTGGAAAAATGAAGTACTTTTCAGCTGTAAAAAGTATCACAAAGTAAACGGACCCCTGTTATCATATCCATGTAGCATGTCACATTACTAAAAATAATTTTTCAATTACGTAACATTTGACATGGTTGGAGAAGCCGAATGAAAGGGTTACTACTTTGTTCTCTAATAATTAAAGCTCTTCAAAGAGGAATTGACACCTGACATAATTTACGACATCCATAAACATATTTTGTCTATAGTTTTTCTCATAATTCATTACATCCTGTGTCCTGTTAATTGAGATTTTATAACTAGAATTAGCAGTAATAAATCTTCCTCCTTCGAAAATTTTCAAAGCAATTTCCTACGGCTATTTAATGATCTGTTTTCGTACATTCTTTTTCTCCTTTGACACTTGTGGTTTCAATAGGTAATCAAATTGTCAAGTGCTTGTGATCCCCTTCAACTTGTCCACAACGACCCAAGCAGTCTAGCATGAAAATCAAACTAATTGTCTAGGCATACATATACATCTTGGTTTGTTGATATTTTTAATGGAAGTAGACTAATACTTCCGTATATCAGGAAATAAAAAATTATTGCAATTTTAATGCATATCCGGTGTACGGTAATTGAAAGTTGTTAATAAGTAGGCTACGCATTAATAATGCAAAGTGCAAACCGTAATAAAAATGATAAACAATACATGCACTCGCTTCACTCTTGTGTTGAGGATGTTGGAGGAAAAATTCAGGTCTCTTTTCGTACACCATCTTCGTAGCAGAGCGACTGGGACATAGACAGTCTAAACTAGGAAGTTATTAATATTCAGGGGGAAAATGAATGTAGTGACAGTAGCACATTGTTGATGTCGAGATGTTTGAGCTGATAGTTAAAATCATCTCTGAGAAACTGTTACGCTTTTCATAGTATCCTCAAAAATGATTTCTTGATACTTCTACTTTGTGGCGACTGGTGATACTGATTATTATAATGAATGGTTGGTCATATAATATCGCTAATCAACTTGCATAATATCTGATGTAAGAGAGGAAGGTTGAGAGTGTTGAGGTGTGATGGTATGGTAGGGACTGGTTAGGAAATGTGAACATGACCATACAACTTTCGACCTTAACCAGTACCTTAAAAAATTTATAGTTATGAGGATGGAGAGAGGACTGAAGTGGCTCTTTCCTGAGTTGCTATTTAGCATGAACTATTATGTAATGATGAAGCTAATGGTATATTTGTTATAAGCAGTTGGTGATTTACTTTGAAATTTGTTACGTGAAAGCCAATGCTAAACATGATCTCATTGTTCTTATTGCTTTATTAAGTAAAATGTGTGCCAAATTGGATGTATTGTAGAAGCTAATTAAAATAATGGTTGAGACGATGAGTGCGTCATGTTCCTTTCTGGGTAATATTTACCGATTCTCCTTAAAATCAGCGAGTAGCGTAACTTAAAATGGACGTTATTGACTGCACTTTTTTCAGTCTTACGTTTTCGTGAGGATTACTCTGCTCCATCCGATAAGCTTAACAACCGTCTGCTGTTATGGTTTTATTTGATGAAAGATGCATGTCAAATTCAAAATTCATAATCATCAATGATGATTCATCATAGATTCTAATTTGAGACTTTTCTCTGCACTATCCATTCACCTACGCGCAAACAGATTTGAACCATTCAGAAACATTTCACACAAAAAGCCAATCTATCACGTTTCACTTAAATCCACGATTTACAACCGTGAAATGTTTCCTGTCCAGTGCGCGTGCGCATATCTGACGAAAGATTTCTATCAACTCGCATGGAAACGAGGGGTAAAATTAATTAATTAAATACAGTGTTAATCGATTTCACTCAACTTCCTTTCCGGTGTGTATCATTTGAGTATTTCATCTTCAATCATCATCCCCGCAGAATCAAAAGTCTAAAGTTTCTTCCGAACCCAAACCGACTCACAAAATGAACCGTGCTGGATCTTCCAGACACATCACATGGACTCCTGAAGCAGAGGGAAACATTTGGAAGATGGCTGGATTGAGCTTCGATGTGTCGCGTGTGCCGAGGATAATGTATGAAGAAGTCTTCTTCATTGTCGCCCTCGCAGGTGTGGCTCTTGTTGGAGAACATTTGCTGAAAAATACCTTGATGGAGAATCAAGGCTCTGCTTGGCTTTTGCTTGGTAAGTTTACCAGTTAGTTTCACTCCTTGAGGGCTTTCACTTTTCTTTTGTACTAACTTGGTTTTTAAATTATTTGAACATTTCAGTTCCGCTATCATTCATCGGGATTTCCACCGTCATCCGCCCATATGAAACCAACATTTTGAAGAAGTTTAGCCCATGTCCCCTCGACTTTGGAGCGAGTAACAGACGATCTCCTCAAACCCCGTCCGATCTACGCATTCAGCGAATCTTCCAAAACATCATCTTGCTCGGACTTCTTGCAATCTTGAATCTCGGCCCCATCGACCATTTACCCAGCGGCAACTTATTTGAAGGGGAATTCTTACAGTGGACTTTTGACGAATATCTCAAAATTTGGCTACTCTTCGCAAGGAGCTTCCAAGGAGCTTGTGCCCTCGCCTTACTTGTTCGTCTGTACAGCGATATCGCCATCCAGTCATCCACCTTCCTCACCGGATATCCCTCTTCAGACCTCCCACTTCCTCCTGATGACGAGCCCGTTCCAGAAGCCGCTGAAACAGTAGCCGCCAGGCGATCCCAAGAACAAATGGAGCTATTCAAGGACCTCGAGTTGGAGAACATGAATTTGAACGATGTCAATGCTAATGTTGCTAATCAAGCCGAAGTCACCAGTCCTTCATCATGCGACTACGAGTATAGTATGATCCAGCGAAGGGCCCTTCAAGAAGTCTTTTGAAACTGTGCACAAAACTTTCACATTATTTAGAGCATTTTTATGACTGTCACAAAGTACTATGCAAGGGAAACTGTCCCTGAAAAATTGTGTCGTTTTTTGAATTGAACTAGAAAATTTCAATAAAAGCTGCAAACTCTGAAACATTTTTGTTCATTTCTTGATAGAAAAGTATTTAGTTTTAAGAATTTGCCTAAAAGCATTCGCATATCATCGGATCACCGTTCTTCTTTGTTCAATCCGTCGACATCCACCACCCAATTCACTCTTTTTGATCTCACTTTGTACTATCAAAAGGCGGGACATCAGCCAATCTGTTGATCCTGTTCATTTACGAGCACGTTTGCATTTTGTTCGAAAGCACAATTTGTTTTGCTCTGCAGTTATAGTTAATTACGGCGTGATTGATTAAGGGTTTTTAATAGTTAGATAGTGACAATGGATACTTCATCAACTACGGACTTCGAGAAGCTGAAGGGCCTGACAAGATCTGAAGCGTTGTTCCCTAAACTGCCTTTAATCAACCCGAAAACGAATAAAAGGCAGGATGGAAGGAGTCCGAAAGACATTCGCCCGATTTGTAAGTTAATTAGCTTATTTCATGGGAGTATTGAGAGTTTGAAGAGTAAGTGATTTTGATTCGTAGATGTACAAACTGGCGTCAGAGATCATGCCAAAGGGTCTTCCTATATTGAAATGGGGAATACAAAGGTTTTGTGTATTGTCAGTGGTCCGAAGGACTTGCCGAAGAAGTTAGATTTTAGGTAAGTTAAACAGTACTTAACTGGATTGAATAAGTGATTAATGTGGCAATCTTTATATTTAGTTCGACTGGAATAATCTCAGTAGACGTACAACTAGTTGGGGGCAAAATGTCAGAGAAAGATGTCATTTTAATTAAGGAATGTATGGAGGCCGTAATAATTTTGGTAAGCAATAGTAAGCTTATCATCTCTTTTGAAGGCTCTAAACTAATTCAATTTACGTTTGTAGGAGAAGTTCCCGAAATGCCTATTGGAAATATTTTTGACAGTTATGGAGGATGGTGGCTCTCCGATTGCGGCGTGCATATGTGCTGCTGGCCTTGCATTAGTAGATGGTGGAGTTCCTATTTATGACACTCCGGTTGGAAGTACCCTGGTATGAATTTGAATCGTTGGAAGTAATTGCACTAATGATTGGATTATATAACTTCAAAACATTTTGTGATTCCTTAGCTATATGACGGAAAGGAATTTTACCTGGATCCTACTAAAGAAGAATTGGAAACGATGGACATGACTGATTCTGAAAAGCATAGCAAAGGAGGCGGTATCGTAACAATGGGCTACCTACCCACGCGGGAGCAGATAAGCTTGTTTACAATGGAGGGAAAGATGGACGCACAAGTTCTCGCTAATGCAATGGAGAGTCTAACCAATATAAATGTCAAAATTTTCGCAGTGATAAGAAATCACTCGATGGAATTAATGAAAGATTCTGCAGCAAAATCAAAAAGCTAAAAAATAGAACAATTTCAACTTACAAAATAATGTTTTATGATATTTTATTTTCTAAATGAGGCTAAGCAATTTCGTTTAGAATCTTGTCCTTAATTTTTATTGCAATAATTTACAAAATCAATGTTAGTTCCTGGTATTAATAAGGTACCCTTCCCAGTAGTAAGTTTTATTGAGATCCTCTGAAAGTAATTCTTTTCGTTGTCTCATAAGTAATTTCATAAACTTATTAAAGAGAGACGTTTCGAATAACGTCTAAATTAACTTTGTATTTTGTCATAATAAATAAAAAGTCAATGCAGCAGGATTCAACTTTAGTGTCTTTCTCTAATTGACTTCAATAGCTGTACAGCATCTGCTGGTCTTTGCTGCTTCAAGTCAAAGCATTCGTACGTTTGTGAAGCATCATTATTGCAATAGCAGAGGAAATCGTCAGACCAAATTGGGTCTTTGTAAGTTAAGCCAAGGGGACAATTTCCTGATAAGAGAGACCAATTAAAATCTTACATTTTTGAATAATTTTAATTGCTGTAGGGTTTAACCAATTGCATCACTCACCAACCAATTTCGATGCATCCCCGCAGTCCAGCAGTGTACTTTCTTTTGTACAACCTACACTTCCATCTTTAGAGCATGAGCAGATTCTTTTGCATTTATCAATGTAACACTTTCCATAAGGGCAGTTTTCTAAATGATTAGCTGAATCTGATTAATCTTATAACTGCTTGATTACAAAGTTTTAACTTTCTAAAATAAATTCACTTACGTGGCTTTCCAACGAATGTCTCAATTGGACTTCCAAAGGCCCCAAGTTGAAGTAGCAGTGCAATAAGAGCTAACTGAATTAGGATTGTAGACCCTGTTCCCATACTTAGACTTTGGATTTTTGAAATGTTTGCTTATCAATCGCATTGGGTTTCCACTTCAGATTTAGTCTAAACCTTATTCCATCTCTCACATGCTATTTATAACGGAAGCTTTGAAAAATCTCTAACTCGACAACGCAGAAGGATTTTTCTAACGACAGTCGACAAGCGCGTGTAATTTTTTGGATGCCACAGAAAACATGTAATTCCCATGGCCTATACTACGAATTTGTCCCATCAATAACTAAATGCAAGGATCATTTTGATAAAAACATCGCATATTAAGCGTGGCCTGAGTGCATTTTACTTGTGCAGAGTTCACTATCATGAATGGAATGAGATTAAGCTAGAGTAGAGTATAGGTATATAAATGTTCCAGTGTCTCTCGGTATTAATTGCGCTTTCAATGACATTTTTCATGTAAGTTCATGGTAATATGGGTTATCTAATTAATTCATACAAACATTATTTGCGTATAAAATTGCGATTGTGATGCATTCTGATTTCCGGCGACCTCTTGTCTGCGAGTTTTATCACAACATATTATTATGCTTAATTAATTAAAAAGTGCATCCGAACCGAACCGAGCGAGATGAAGTTATAGGCGAATTTTATCTAGTTTTATTATTGAGTTGGAATGGTATATATTTACATCGAATGGCGCCATCATAATTGATTAAAATGTGATGCATAAAGCATTATTTTTTAAAAATTTTGGCATTGATAAAATACTGTAAGTCCATGATTGACTCTGGAACGACGGAAGTAGCCATATTAAATTATCATTTGGTTATAACATGATGAATTCCTTCAACCACGAACACGAAATCTTTTACGTTTATGGAATTAATAACAAGAATTTTTACAAGAATCTTTTCTCTGCGTCAACAAAGGTTGTTTACCCATTTAATCATCCAATCTGTCTTCCGCATTCATCTCTTGATTCGATTACAAAGGGGTTGGAAACCTCTTCCTAGTCTGATTATTTTAATCGGAAACTGAACTGGGTGATTTGGAATTTCGAAGAACATCGACTCGTATAACACGTCACAATTATGTTCCCTACTGCCATCCGCATTTTCTCCAAATAGCATTTTGCAATAATCATTTGTTTATTTATTGTTTTTCTCTTTCCACATATTTCTTTTATCGATTACTGAAATCCACTCCCAACTTTGATGAGACAAAAAAGTATTTTGATTTTGGTCGAGGACAACAAACTTGGTTCTGATATCGCAATAAATATTCGCATTGAGCATTGCCTATACCCAATGCATACTTTTCTTATCCAAGCTTTCCCCTGAACTCATTATCAGAAATAGCCTGGGAATTCCTTACGTAAAAGTGCAAATTGCATCAAATTACATGCAAAATCCATACAAATCTTTAGCCTTTCTCTTTTTAAAGTATGAGAAGTACTCTGATTATGAATCACATTTACGTTTACTCTCTCCAACTCTAGAGTGGATAATCAACGTGGTTTCTGATGATTGCGCAATTTGCATTTTGGTTATGCTTTCACTCCTTATTCCAGTAAGGAGGAAGGCGTAATGGCCTCGAGTTCTTTATACTCTTTACTTGAAACCACTTTCATCCAGCCTTCCACATACCATAAAAAGCATTTTTACCATTTTAAGTGTTTCGTTGCGTGACACAAATTAGCAGAGGTGGAAGCAGTCACCAACCTTCCTCCCTTTTAAAAGTGCTAATGCAATACCACAAAAGAAACGACAGAGTTTCAATCTCTGTCACAATGGCCTTAAGATTTTCTCCAGTAAATAAACATGTGCATATTTTTTCCAGAGAAATCGCGACAGTTGGCTTTGAGCCGTGGTGAGGTTCAAATGTTCTTTTGCGACTCGTAAGAATAAATCATATTTGCTAATCTCCTTTGTTAAGATGTCAAGCTTATTTGAAGCCTCATAAGAATTGGTAAAAATTCTCAAATCTTAAAAAATAATGAGATTATAGAGTGAAAAATAAAGCATTTTAAAGCAATGAGTGTGCCCCAGTTTCGAACTGTTTGTAGGGGTAGTTCTCTGCTCATTCTATTAGTTTTATTGTTTTCCTCCGTGGAAGTGTCGATTGCTTATAGATCACAACAGATAATTTTATACAGTGAAGATAACTATACGGGAAGGCAGAAAAGTTTTTATACGTCTAATACGGACTTGGAGCATGATTCAATTGGAAAAATTGCTAAATCACATTGTATTGTTAGAGGATTGTAAGAATATACAAGAAAATATTTTAGAGCTCAATTCAAAGTATTTATTTTAAAATATAATCTCATTTGTCTCAGGTGGAAAATTGCTGGAACATTTTACAACAATGCAAATCTCACATTCGTCGAGAATGCATACGGGGCAGACAAAGACAACAGTGGAGTAACGGGACGCGTGTGCGGAACCTGGTATTCTAAGAATCGTACCTCTCAATACAAATCGATTGAATTTATAGGTTCCAATGATTTGGATACGCCAGCATTATCCTTAAACACAAAGCCCCGTTTTCTCGGCAATGATCTTTATTTCGACGGAAACTTTCTCCGACTCCCCACCCCCATCAGATTTTATTCTTATGGCTTTACTGGAAAGGAAAACTGGACATTATTTCAAAACTCTAATTTCTCTGGATCGTCAGAGTGTCTTGAGGCAACGATTGATCGCCAGTTCGACAGTTATGCAGTAACATTCAATGTGAATAAGACATTTATTGTGGGTTCTATTTGGAGAGGAGGATGTGGCCCAACATCCGCCCATTCTCGAGGTGTCCCTGAAGGAAACGGTCCAAAACCGAGAAACCCACCTGGAAAAGGTGGATCCGGCTCACAAGGCCATCGTCAAGAAAGTGTTCTTGCACAGAAGAACAATGTTATTCTTATCGCTATTGCAATCGCCCTACTTACCCCGGGCTCATTTGCAGTCTTAGCCAGAGCTTGAGTCAGCCAAGAGAGAAAGTTGGTGGTGGTTGACGAGGATTGTATTCCGTTCTAATGTTATTATATATACTAAACGTTTTCCTTTCTTTGTCCCGTGACGTGAGTTACTGGAAAAGAAAGTGGCTCTCGCAAGCAACTTGCTTGTAGAGACGACCTACTTTCACCCCCTTTTACTCTTTCCTTTATTCCAGGACATTTGACCAGTATTCCGTAACTTTTCTAGAACACTTTTTCTCCTCACTTTTTCACAACATTAATCACCCCCGAAAGTAGGTATAATCCAAGTCGGAGATGGAATAACATGATTTAGATTTTTTAATGAAATGAAGAAAAAATAGGAAAAAAACCTTTGTATTTAGGACGTACATACAAGAATGTTTTTGTAAAGTGATTTCCCACTGCGTATAATAAATCTTAAGCTCTTCTCATTCCAGTTCAGTCAAATTTTCCACCACCACCTTTCTTTATTTTCCCAAACCGCAACCAATTACTACTTCAACTATTTGTTTTGAAAATGATAATTCATAATGTCAATACAATATAAACCATTTGTTTATCCTTGCTGTTTCGAAAGACACATGCGGCTTCCAGAGTGTATGCTTTTAGCTCATAAGTTCACTCGAAAGGAAATGTGGAAGAATAGGCATTTTATAAATCCAACAATTATTAAGAAATCACATAGATTACTTGAATTTGTGGTAAAACGTAATTTTCAATGATTGACATGTAGAAGTCTATATTTGGAAGAATTATTTGTTAAGCTGAATAATTTTAATAAATGTCTTTAGATTGGAGCTAACATGTTTTGACTTTTCTACTTAATTCATTGTAAATTTGAACCAGACGATATCTTTATAATGAAAGTTCATGAAAGGTTATTGCTAAAATCTCACACAAAACTAGTATCTTTGTAGCTTTGGTTAAATGCACCGTTAGAAAGTTTGAATATTCATTTTTCAATTGGCCCTCCTTTGGCTTCCCAATCCATGAAACTGCCACGATAAAGCCTGAACGGTTGGGAGGAAGCTGCTCCTTCAAATACGTGATTAATCGCTGCCTCCGCTCTCCTCCCACTACGACAGGAGAATACTAGATTGTCTGCTGTTTTAGCGAAGCCATACTTTTCTTTGAATTCGTCATTGCTTAAATTCCTAAACGCGTCAGGAATTTCCGGTACTGCAAAACGTTAGAGTTTAATTACTAATGACGTAATTTAATATATTATTTAATTATTTCAAGGATTGATTGATAGACTTACATGGAATGTTAATAGATTTTGGTATTTTTCCTTGGGCCTTTAGTTCTTCCGAGTCTCTGACATCAATCAGAATCAGTGTGTTTGCATCAAGGCCCTCTTTTAATTCCTCGAACTCGACATCTATAAAGCAATAAAATTACGCTGCATATTTGACTTTGAACTGTCATAAAAGTTTCATATTATCTAAACCAACCTATAACCTGTGGTCCTGTAGGGACTTCCGCTTCTTCCGAACTCATTTTCTCTGCTTTTCTTACGCTGACAAATGTCAAAATTATTAAAAGCTTCAAAGGAAAGTACCAAGGAGTAACTTTGTTCACAATTTTTTTCATTAAAGTCAAAGCTTTTATGACTCGTTATAATTTAACTACTTGTGAATGGTGTGGGATGGAGCTGTAAAGCTAATATAAAACATGAAAATAATGTTAGCATATGTGAGCACACATTTTATTGTAACCAAGTTAGCTCATACAGACTTATGCTGACTCGACGAGGTAACTTTAACCATCCAGCATCATTGTTATATGTTTATGACTACATCATTTAGCATTCAGAGGTATGAACTTTTTCAGATCGGGATCATATTTCAATTCTCATGACATCCTATGCCAAAGTTTTTCTCATATGAGAGCACCGCAGCGTTCATTTTCAAGTACATTTTTGTTGGTCTTATTCAAGTGGCATTAAACAAGCAAGAGGATAGACCGTGAGAGCTTGTGGTTGAAAAAACATATTCAGTAAATAAATAATCATAAGACCTCACTTATGCCAAAGTGGCAATGCATCCGCTTCGTCCAACTCTGGAGTGGAGCTGGAGCTCCGTTTTTTATATGGGGTATTTTCTATAGCATAAGTAGGCATGAAGCACTTTAGAAAAATCATGCTTGGTTTAACCCTTGAAGTTGCAGAAGTTGAGTAAAAAAATCTTTATGAAATCCCTGCAACAAAGAATGAGAATTTAAAATAAAAACAAAAAATAATAAATGAATTTTATTGGGGCGAATTTATAAACGCGATGATGGATAATTTTATTTTGCTGCAATTTTATTATGCAATTTTACTGTTCAATTATCGATACATGACAAAGCATTGTCATTAGATGGGCACGTGTGCATATAACCGTTGGGATGTTCACCCGCTATTAATCTTTTATCTTATCAGTCATTTACGTAAACAGTTTTGACTTTAAAGGTGAACTTTAAAATGCTTTGTGATGAAATGGTTTTTGTTCATGTGACGAATCACTGTATAAACTTTTCTATCTACATACTTTTCCTTCCATGCAGAAGCTCTGTTTTGTTGTAACACTTCTCTTGCTCTTAAACGGAACATTGCTCTTAATGACTCGGTTCATGTAAAATATTTTATGATCTTGTAATTTTGCTTGTACTTTTCATAACTTTTGCACATCGTAAATCAAACATGCGAGTAAAACGCTGCTGGGCAGGTGCATTTTGTCTCTCCAAAGTACTCACTCAATTAACACGCATACAATTTTAATAAGTAATGTTTTGATGCTTCTGGTGTTTGATGAATGAGTTAATTCGCCGGAAATATCCCTTCTGGATCTTTGCTAATTAGAAGCAACGCAAAAGGCAATTAATTTTTCCACGTACATAATAAGAAATTAATTTTATTGTTCCGTTTAAATTACAATTTTTCCTTCCATAATTTATTTACTGGCGGGAGTACTGGAATTAAAAATTCTAAAACAATGCCTACTTAAATAGAAATAATTCACTGTTAATTCATTCTAATTATGTGCTTGCGAGCCGTTTCTCACACTCGAAAAGCAAATCGTTCAGTCAATATTAACATGTGAATAGTGATTTATGGCGAGTAATTATCATACATTTTATGCAAATTCCCACCAACGCCAATTCCTCATTTCATCTTAAATAGACATGACGTGTCTTTAGCTGGACAATCTGGACATGTAGCACACTCACAAGGAATGAGAAGATAGAATTAGCTACAGAGCATTCATAAAAACTTCTAATTGAGGTACCTATTAACCAGAGTTGGGCATTTAGTAACCACACCACACTTCCACACACACATGAGAATTTTTGCCTGACCACACACAACCACACACACATGAAAGTTGACCCCCCACACACACCCACCCTTGATTTTAATATGAAATTAACTCGCCGCAGGGCCGTAGCTAGGTGTGTCCCGGCCCTGGCAATACCAGCCTACCCTTTCGGTTTTTATCCCGGCCCTATATTGGCAATTTCGAATGAATTGCTTTGCACTGTTAAATATGTGCACAAATTTGTAGTATTTCTGCCATGTAATCATAAAGGTCGAAACAGCCGCGCAGCGAAAAAAATATTTCAGTAAAGATTAAATTTGTGCAGCATTCTGCGTGAAAATATTTAAACATAAGGCTAAAATATGTTAAACTTCTGTCGCGCAGCGGATTTTTTTTAAATTTTTGATCCCAATTTTTAATATAATTTTCCGTTTTGTGCTTTGGGACACAATTTTCCGAGGGAATACAGACATTCTACAAGGGACATTGACATTGTCCTTTTAATGCTGAACATAGCATTTTGCCTTTGTAAATATGAAGTAAAACAAACTACGAATAGGCGCGAAGCGCCAAAAAAAATTACGTATTGAATACTTGCAGCAGGGCAAGGGGCCGGGAAATTTCACTTTTCTATTTTTTGTCCCGGCCCCCCTGATAAGCCTCTTCTGTCCCGGCCCTGGCGTAGCTAGCCAGTTCAATCCACCGGTACTACGGCCCTGCTCGCCGACACCTGTGCTGTTTACATTTGTAAACACATTAGCAACGGCCATTTTTAATGATTTCCCGTATCTATACATATAAATACACAAG
>JAHZMU010001274.1:0-32959 GCA_027743725.1 Rambutsinella grinnellia | reverse complement strand
CCTTGGACAACGGGGCCGACATGAGTCTCCTCCTGATGTGCGATGGAGCGTTGAAATGACGCTTCCTGCTCTTCCTCCTCGAGCAGGACACCATACTATTCCTCTTCATTTTCCAACTGGGTTGTTTTAAAACTGCAAACAAAAACAAATCACAATCCACAATTAGTACACCATCCAGCTCATCATCATCCTATTCTACCCGGTTAATTTACTTTTAAAAAAATTAAATATTAATCCTGCAATTAATAACTCCAACAATTGCCTCAATTACATTCCCAATTAACCACTAATCACTATCAACTATCTTCCCTTTTAAATGTCAGACTAAAAAATAATCCAATCCACTACCACTGACCACCGGCCTCAAACTTTTCTCTCTTAAAACCTTAAAAATTATCACAAATTTCCCAAACTTTTCTAATCCTAACACAACTAATTGTTAAAATGCTAATTATCTTCCAATTATTAAAATTAACTCACCTTTCTTCGCGATTAAAATAAAAGTGTAAACTCCTCGGCGAAATTGAAGCGCTTCTGTTCACCAGCAACTGCCTTTGGAGAAGTGAGAGAACGGCGTGCACACCTCAACCCATTCATTCAACACTGAACATGCAAGTGCCTCTGCCTTCATTAAGCTTTCCGCCTAGACTCGACCGAGTTCACTTGAATTCCGCTAGATGGACACTGGATAGATTTGAGATGCAGTGGGGCTTTGTAAGACTTCTTTGTTGGTGCTTGCGCGTTCGCTTTTTTTCATGAGGTTAGGCGTATGGAAAGGTTTTCTCGCTTTGAACAAAGTGGATTTGATAAGATAAAAGTTGATTAGTATGGCTTGGTTATGAAAAGAGGTGTAGGGTTAGTATATAACTTGACTTTCCAAGATAAGGCAGTTTTTTTTGCTATGTCTCGGCAGCGAGATAGAATGACCTTGGAATGACGATTACATAATAGATGCCATGTGAGTTTGTACTTGTGAGAAAGTATAGTTTCAGCTGAGGATGATGAGAGTTTAGGTCTGACAAGAGGGAATTGACATTTGTTAAATACTAAATAGTTTAACGGTTTTCAGTGGCATCCGAAATGGGAAGCTTGACGAGGTGCCTTTGGTTGAGTAGGGTTGTGAGGCAAGCGAAAAATGAGGTAAAATAATAGTCGTGTTGGTAGAGCGTTGTGGTTGTAAAGTTTAATCTGTCTTGTTTGCCAGTGTCTGAGAAGGAATGTGAAGACAGTACTTGCTTCAAAGAAATTTTCGACGACCTCTCCTTCAAGTAATCATGCACCTTTGACACTGCTTACGGAGGATGAATTGGTGATGAAGGATGCGGGTAAAAGCTTAATACTTTTATGTATTTTCTTGGTTAAATTTGATCTGTTTTTAACTTTTTCATTAGTGTCGAAATTTGCTAGAGAAAAGATTGGTCCAATAGTGAAGAGAATGGATGAGGAAGGGAGGACGGATCCGGGTCTTATCCAGGAGCTTTTTCAAAATGGAGTTAGTTGATTATGAATTTCGATTTGTAAATTAATATTTAAATTTTCTAATTTTGAATGTAGCTGATGGGTGTAGAAATTCCTTCTGATTATGGCGGAAGTGAATCAAGCTTTGGTAGTTCGATAGTTGTTATCGAAGAAATATCAAAAGTTGATCCTGGCATTGCTGTTATGGTGGATATTCAAAACACACTTATCAACACTTTAATCATGACTTTGGGGACGCCCGAACAAAAGAAAAAGTATTTGCCGATGTTGGCAACGAATACGGTATTTGATTAACTCTAATTCCAGTTTTTATCGTCATATAATGATTATCAACGTTATATGTATTTAGATTGGGAGTTTTTGCCTCTCAGAGCCTACGTCCGGATCAGACGCATTTTCTTTGAAGACAAAGGCTACCAGAGATGGAGACGATTATATTTTAAATGGAGGCAAAATATGGATATCGAGTGCGGACGTGGCTGGAATATTTCTTGTTATGGCGAATGCAGATTCTGCAAAGGTACCGCAGGTTTAGACTAATCATTTAACAATTTTTATTAACCTTTTGATGATTTTTCAAAGGGGTACAAAGGAATAACGTGTTTCATCGTTGAAAAAGACATGCCAGGATTTTCCATTGGGAAGAAAGAGAACAAAGTTGGAATTCGGTCTTCCACAACTTGTGCAATTCATTTTGACAACGTTCGAGTACCTTCTAAAAACATTCTTGGTGACTTTGGCAAAGGCTATAAATACGCAATTTCAATGTTAAACGAAGGAAGAATAGGAATTGGTGCTCAAATGATAGGCCTTGCTCAGGGTTGCTTTGACGCAACCATTCCTTACACTCTCGAAAGGCAGCAGTTTGGACAGAAAATTTTCAATTTCCAAGTAAGAATATTCCAAATTCTTTTGAGACTTGGCTATTCATGCTTTGTTTTTGTATTTTTTAGTCAATGCAGCACCAAATCTCTCGTGTCGCCACCCAAATCGAATGTGCGAGGCTTTTAACTTACAACGCGTGCAGACTAAAAGAAGCCGGGTTGCCATTCGTCAAACAAGCCGCAATGGCCAAATACTATTCGGCCGAGGTGGCCACTGAAACAACTTCCAAATGTATGGAATGGATGGGTGGCGTAGGATTCACAAAAGACTACCCGATAGAAAAATACTACCGTGATTGCAAAATCGGAACTATCTATGAGGGAACAACAAACATCCAATTAAATACAATTGCCAAGCATCTGGAGAAAGAGTATGACGAGTTTTAAAGAAAGAAAAACTTTACATCAAAAATTAATCTCTAATACTCATGTCTACACGTTTTATTCGCATTCCAAAGATTAATTGCTCATCATTAAATTTTTCACATTTGAAATCTTACATATCCAATTAACTTGATAGCCTTTTTTCTCGTACGAAATGCATGACTCATACATAAACGCATTCACCAGCTCACTAATGCCATTGATTTGCGTCCAAGAAATATCAACAGGAAGGAAATGGCAGGATGACAAGAAGCTAAAAAGACAACTCTACTTATCCCTATGCGTTCCAATACGGATAGGAAGAAGAAAGAGCTATTTCATGAAAAGGTTGATATCCACGGCATCATCATCAAAGCATGTCTTCATCTCCCTCCGTTTCGACACTCGTTCCCATCATGTTCCTAATATAAAGAAAGTGGATAAGACATGTGACTTGATTTGGTTGAAAAATTATCAGTAATACTATATGTTTACGCACGGTTTCCAATTGGAGGAAAAAATCTTATTGCGAAGACTGAAAGTGCAAAGTTACGGATTTCAATCATAATAGGTAATCATTCCAATCCTATTTGAGAAGTATTTAAGTGAGTAAATTGTGATTTATAGCGAGTCTTGCTATTTGGCCTTGACTCTTGTGATAATTACGCTATTTTTGTATCTAAAGGTGAATCACAAAATGGAAGAAACTAACCAGAATCAAAAAAATGCTGACCAGCCAAATGTCCAGCCCATTCGCCCTACTTGTGATGGCAATCGGGTACTGGAGGACCTCTTCCCTGCTAAGCTAAACCTCGCCAAACCAATCCCTTTGAACCGTTCCGGTTTGGAGGACTTAAGCCAAGAGTCAATGCGTAGGATGCCTTTAACCGCCTCAGCTTCTGCGACTTCATTTGACTCCCTACTTGGAAAGAAGTTTTACCGGGAGCCTTGGAAAAGGTTTGATGTTTTAATTACTAAGTGATAAGTCAAGGCATTCATTTCTGCGACCTACTTCCTGTCTCTCAACCAATTCATCTCCCATCATATCTGTCGTTAACATATTTTAATGTTGCGAGTGAGAGGACAGCTGCAAATCTAAAAATAAATTTCTCTTCAGTAGATACAGTGGTGGCAGCCGCAGCTATTAATTTAGGGTGAGGGGCGGTGGAAGAGACTAGAGCTGAATCTTTTAACAGTCTATCTATAGTTGTTACTAAAAGAGTTATTACTGTAAACATATTCTTCAGCCTCCACTCAATATCCATTTCCACAAATCACATTTAAAATATGACCTTGGCAACCAAGTCGCCAAAACTTTCGTCCCTTGTCATATTCCAAAAGCTAAAATGTAAATCAAATTAACTCTCGCTGATATATCATAAGTGAGGAAAAAAGGTATAGAATTACATGAGATGGTCATGCAAAAAATATTTAGCAAAAATGTTGACTCATACATACAAGAGACCCTTGTTATTTTAACAAATTAATCCCAAGTTTTTATAGCTTATGCGAATACTTTACATGTAACATAATAGGATGCGATGGGCCGCTTGGAAATGTCACTAAATCCCGTTTTAAATAAACACGGTTTGTGTAATTCGTGTAAACTTATCTAGTACATTTAGTGCGTTTTTCTCTGGGCGGCTCTGCATTTCTCATCTCTTTTGATGATGTCATATTCGCTTTTGTGTCCTTATCTTCATTCAGCTCTTGGGTTTTTGAAGTGTAATCGTGTACACACTTGAAAAATCATGGAACGCTTTGACAAGAATTTATTCCGCGGAGACTAAGTGCAGGGTGGTCTATTCCTATTCAGTACTGTTCTAACAAAGGTGGACAAAAGAGGTTTTTTAAAAAGAGTTTGAGAGTTTGAAATTTTTCACTACATTTTTCATAATCTGTCGAAATGGTAGCGACAACTTTGGCGGAGACTGACAGCGGGGAAATTAGCCCAGGAAACATGTAAGCTCATTAGTCATTAAAAGGTTGTAATTTCAAGCCTGCAATTAGCTATTTTGTAAAAGTGCTTTCACTTTGAACAAAGATGGTAAAGACTCTCTGGCATTTAAGAATGAGCAGTTTAGTCGTATTGAAATAGTTGATTTTAAATTGGCTGATATCGAATACCTTTTTGGACATGTTTTTAAAGACTTATCTTCAGTAAAGGATTAGTGGACGAATCATAGTCACAAATATTTTTCATGTAAACAACTTTCTGTTTCTTGGATTAAAAAGGTATGGATGGGTTGGTCGAAGCTTCTCCAATTTTAATTGGCTGAAAAGATCTTACATTGGTATTAGCTTAAAAATAAGATCTGGAACTTATCGGTTATGTAAACTGTTAATATGATTTGAAAAGATAAGAATAATCTACTTCACTGGCTGTGTTAGTGGGTGGTGGAGAAAAAAGTGGGCGCTGGCCTGAAAAATGAATGGGTTATGTAATCTCATGTAATTCCTTTCAATTCTACAAATGGCATTTGCGATATTAGCATAATCTTTCTTAAATCGGATACATTATCCGTAAGAAAATTTTCAATCCCAAAATTTAAAAACTAACAAAAGGTTACTCAATCCATACGATTTTTTCTCATATCATATGACTTTTTTTTGACACAGATAATGAGTTTTTCAAGTGCATGGAAATGTGGTGAAGTGCATCCTTTTGTCATCATTTGCACAATTTGCTTTGGAAAACAAAGTGGTTTGCATTGCAATTTTGATGCTTGCCAAAAGGCAACATTGACTTTGGTAGGAAATGCGTAATAGACTATGCAATTATGTCATGATGATCATGACAATAAAAAATCCACTAACCTAAAAATGCACATGGTTAAGTGGATTAGTAAATGCCAACGTCAAATGCTAATCATTACTGTAATAAACTAGATAAATATGAAACCCAAGCATTGGCTTTAATTTGCCAATGCGTCATAAATTGATAAATTTGTGACTTTGAGATTGTATTGTCTCGAGTCTTGAAGAATTGTTTGGGGAAGTGGATTTTGGTGTTTGTGTTGTGAGATTAGTTTTTTATCCACGACGTGGATTTCACGTCATTATAATATTGGAAATCGAGAGCGTACCACAATAGCCTACTCCACAAGTTCAAAATCAGCATTTATTTTAGTTAAATGAAAGGAGTTGTACTCCGCTTTCACTTGGAATTTCCAAGCTGGACTTTGGGTCAGGTCGTAAATTGGACTTGCCCTTGTCCGCTGTAGGGGAAATGATAATTTCCGTCTGGTTCTTTGGTCAATCATGATAGAATAATGGGGGAGAGAATTTCGCTTTTATTACTAAATTTATAACATATTTTAATAGTCTGTCATAACAAGTCTGTCATTGGTTGAGCGAACATGAGACTCGTTAACCTTGTTTGTCCAATTGTTTTCGTTTAAAAAAAAGTCATCTCATTTTTCAGACTCAACAACAGATTATTTTGTCCGGAAGAAATTCTTTTCAAAAAAAAAGTCTGGCCTTTGACTTGTTTTACTTAAGCATTTATTAAAATTTAAATGAACTTTCTTTCAACTTTTCAGTATCGGTCAGTTTGAAAGTGATAGAATTCCCTCTGTTGATTTCAATTATATAACTTTTATCAATCATTCAGCTCATTTTTCTGTGCAAATGTCAAATGCTGAGGATGACATGAATTTTTCACATGTGAATAAATAAATATAGAGATAACGCACACATATGTAAAAAAAATCTGGCAGTCCAGCTGAAGCAAATCAGTAATCATACAGAGTTAATCAGTAGGATAAGGAATGACAAGACGGCAAACTCGAACCATATTTTATTCATATCAAAAGCTGATGTAAAGTAGCCCTCTTGTTGGTCGACTAATTACACAAAATATCATGTTATAAAAAACTCCCTGTTTTGCTCACTCAATTGCTCTCAATTTATTCGATGCAGAAAAATATTCCATACGAGAAACGCTCCCCGTTAGAAATTCAGTTTTTATTTATTACTCTGAGGCTTTGGCTCTATTGCGTATTTTGGATGAGTAAACATATAATCTTGTTATGTAACATTTTTTGGAATCCACTCAAAGCAGTTTTGCAGAAGATGTGGTTTAGAATCGGTCGTCGATACGCCGTATCTATCCTGCTTCTTTGTACGCTTTTCATCTTCATATTAAAAAAAATCTTCGCCACATCTCTGCACTTGCAGAGGACTTTGTGCGCTTTAAGAGAAGCTGGAACTCTCTGAAAACTTGTCAGTTTGCAACAAGACGGAGAAGAGGTTAGATTCGTAGAGCAGCTTCCAAAAGGGAAGAAGAAAGAGAGCAAAAAAAATATCATTTGAGCACAGTGACAGTTGTCAAGAGTTCGCAACGGTTTTTAAAAATAGTTTATTAACTCATTTAAAACTTGTGGAGAGGAATTGGCCAAGAGTTTTGTGTGGGTGAGGCAGGTGTGGAGCAATAAAGACTTTTAAGGAAGTTGCTCATGTGTGGGTGAAGGAGTTTGCGTGACACAAAAACATTCGCATACTTGGGTGAATGAACAGATTTTAAAAAGAAAATATTCCCCAACAAAAAAAATTCCCTTTCTCTCTCATTTCTTTCAAGATCAATTTCATGTATGATTTTTTTAAATCTAAATGATAAGCAAGATAGTTCAGATGTTCTCCCCTTTCCCTGTTTGAAGTAGTTTTTGTATGGAATATGATCCAACTTGTTAGGAAAGGAGATCAGCTAAAAAAAAGAGAAGCTTTTCCAAGTTTTTTTTTTTGCAAAGCTAGCATAAATAAATCAGTAGGAAGAGCTCTCAAACCTATCATTATTCTCAACATCTTTTACGATTTCAGCCTGTCATTATAAATTTTTAATAACTTTGCAAAAAAAATCTCTCTTTTCCTAATAACAAGCTGGATACTTTATCTTGTGCTGGTTCATGCACATTTTCATACGGAAAATTGACCAAATTGATTAGTCAGGAATAAATTATAAAAAGCTTTCTTCCATGTCGAAAAGCTTAATTTTTTCATGAAATGAAATGTAAGAGAGCTGAAGAGAGAAAGAGAAAAGTTTTGTAATTGACATTGTGGTAGTTTTTATCCTCGATTCTCCATCAGATTGAGAGAGAGAGTAGGGGAGAAAATTCGTGTTTGGTGTGGCAGTCGAGGTGTGTTATTTTATTCTGTGTGTGGAAGGGGAGAGAAAGTGATCGATAAATTGTGTGAGAATGCCCGATTCTCGTCTGGCGGGTACTCCCGTCCCAATCCCAAAGAGTGGGAGAGACAGCGCTAGAACAACTGAGCCCCAATCTTCTGCTCAAGTTGAGTTGAAGGGTCGTGTTTCAGAATCCGATTCCTTCCCAGAAAGCCCTTACGTAAACCCATTCAGCCCTGGCCAGGGTCAGTGGGGAAACATGAACATTCCAAAGTCATTTAGTTTAAACGTTGAGAACAACGCTGAGTGGAATATAGACACTCTTAATTTGGGCGATGAGAGGGATTTGGCGCACAGGTTGGATATTAATTTTTTTTAAAAATTATTTGGTAGAGAGTTGAATTGGAAGAAAGGTTAAAAAGTGAAAAGAAACTCACAGGTCACATGAGATGTGCAGCTGTTTCGTGAACTTAAGTCAAAGTAACTTTTTTTTATACCAATTCATATTTTTTAACTATATTTTTGCAATGGCTTGCAGGATCTTCGTCAACAGAAGTTTGCACTTGGATAAGATCAAATTCTTTGGATTTGATATGGACTACACTTTGGCTGGTAAGGCATGATAAGATTTGTGAGTCATTCCATTTAAGTTTAAAGATAAGGTTGAGTTACCAAGCAGATTAACAGGAGTCATGTAGACTGTCAAGCTTTTTCCTCTTACTTAAATCATCTCGATTTCATTTATGTAATTCTAACTTTGCAGTTTACAAATCGCCGCAGTATGAAACCCTGGGATTTAACTTGGTCAAGGAGCGCATGGTTCAAATGGGCTATCCTATCGAACTCCTCGAGTTTGTCTATGATCCATCATTCCCAATTCGGTAAGGAATGATAAGCAATTTAAGCTTTTTAATTTGACATTTGAGGTTAATTTTTTTCGGACTTGCAGTGGCTTGTGGTATGACACGCAATATGGCAACTTGCTGAAAGTGGATGCGTACGGCAACATCCTGGTTTGTTGTCATGGTTTCCGTTTCCTCAAACAGTAAGTGATTGGTTTGATTGGTAAGTGGAGAGTGGGAAAGTTAATTATGTTTTTTTATGTAGGTCTGAAGTGTACGAGTTATACCCTAGCAAATTCTTAACGTTAGACGAATCTCGTGTCTATATCTTGAATACGCTATTTAACTTACCAGAGACATATCTCTTGGCTTGCCTTATCGACTTTTTTACAAATGGCCAAGAAAGCACAGTGTAAGTGGGAAGAGTTAATTTTTTTATTGTTAATAAATAATTTTTAATGTAAAGAATAATTTTGTAGTGAGCCGACTGGTGTTCGTTGCGGTGATTTATTCATGTCATACAAATCTATTTTCCAAGACGTTCGAAATGCAGTGGATTGGGTACATGAGAAGGTAAGAAAGCTATTCAATTTGTGGATATGTTGGATTTTGGATTACAAATTTAATGAAAAATGTGCTTTGTTAAAAGGGTGACTTGAAGCGGAAAACTGTTGAAAACCTGGACGAGTTTGTAGCGCAGGATGACCGACTTCCAATGCTTCTTACGCGGATGAGGGAGTCTGGAGCTAAAGTGTTCCTTCTTACCAATTCGGAGTATTGGTACTCGGAGAAGATCATGACCTATCTGTTTAATCTCCCAGGTCAGGAGAAGAATTGGAAAGATTATTTTGATTATATTGTGCTCGACGCTAGAAAGCCCTTGTTCTTTAAGGAGGGCACGATTCTCAGACAGGTTGATACGAAGACGGGAGCTCTGAAAATTGGATCCCATACTGGTCCGTTGAAACAAGGACATGTGTATTCTGGTGGTGAGTTACTTTCAGCTACTTGTTAAATGATGAATGTGCGACGAGATTTATTTATTATTCCAATTTTAATAGGATCGTGTGACGTCTTCACTGAGCTAGTTGGAGCTAAAGGAAAGGACATTTTGTATGTCGGGGATCATATTTTTGGGGATGTTTTGAAATCAAAGAAGATCAGAGGCTGGAGAACGTTCCTCATTGTTCCTGAATTAGTGCAGGAGTTGCACGTGTGGACTGATAAATGCACTCTTTTCTCTAAACTTCAAAACTTGGATGTTATGCTAGGCGAAACTTACAAGTAATTTATCAAACGGATGTAGCAATCAATTTTTTTGGACTGTTGACTGTAATATGAATGTATTTGTACAGGAACCTCGACAGCAGTGCAAAGGAAAGGCCGGATATTTCAAAAACTCGGGCAGCCATCAAGGAAGTCACTCACGAGATGGATATGGCTTATGGCATGTTAGGCAGTCTATTCCGTTCCGGCTCCCGACAGACATTCTTTTCGAGCCAGGTCGTACGATACGCGGATTTGTATGCGGCTACCTTCCTAAACTTGATTTATTATCCATTCAGTTACATGTTTAGGGCACCTGCCATGTTGGTTAGTTGAAAATTAATTTTTAATATGATATTTTCCGATTATTATAATCATAATCCTAAATCGAATTCCCTTTTACATAAATAGATGCCGCACGAATCAACCGTAGCTCACGAGCAAAGATTTGTTGCTGATAGCCCAATGTTCTCCAGCATCTCTAGATCAAGGCAGGCATCCGTCTTGGATGGAAAGGATGGTGCTGAGTCCCCAATATGTCCAAATACGAAGGCGAAGGTAAATTTTAAAGTCAATTATTATTATTTATAATTTAATATCTTTTTTGCTTCGAAAGGTGTTGGAACGCAGTCAAAGTCTCCTCCCCCACGTTCGTCCCGAGACTCCCAGGAAGGTCACTCACCACCACGACGAGGATGACTCTGAAGAAGAGTCTGAAAAATCCGCCTGACTTATCGCCCGTCGGCGTTGAGTGTCTCGTAACAATGTGACTTGATCCTGTGCAAATCCATTTACCTTTTTGCTATATATAATTAAATTAGGATAACTATTCTTTTCAATATTTTGTTGTTCTTTTTTTTCGAAGCTAATATTTTTCATATTGTCCAACTTTTTTACGCTCAGAGTTCCTACGGAAAAAAAATTGTCTTTACTCCGATTATTTTTGAAAGTTCAAATGTCAGTGTTGATTTTGCTTTACATCTCATTTCTTATTTTTGCAAGCTTCTTTTAAAAAAACGTCTTATCCATTACGATTTGGAGCAGGACAGGGGAAGCATTCTGAGATTTTGCAAACTCAACCTCAACGTCGACGTTGAACTACTCAAAAAGAATCTTTATAGACTAAACTGAGATTGTCACGAAGAAAAAAAGGAAATTTTGGACGCAAAAAAAATATTGCGTAGTGATGAGCATTGTCATTATAAATATTTAATCTGATTACTCTTGTAAATAAGTCGTGTTCTTGGCAACTGTAGATTATAGGATGTTTGCTGATAGAGGCTCGAAATATTGTAAACCAAATGGTTATGTACATAATACGCGAGTATTTATCTAATTCTACATTCTTGAAATTATTATAAAAAAATTTCCGCTACCGAAAACAAGATTAGTTTAGCTTAAAAATAATTGTATGAAAAGAGAAAAAACACATGTTGAGCTTTAAAATACGAGACATACTTTTTTGACTCAAATTCAGATAAGCGCACTCACACTTAGCTCGTTGCAGTTGAATTACTAACTAGTTTCTATCGCGAGAGTAGTGCCTTTGTAAGTTTTGTGTTACGGAAAGAGGACAGCTTAAAGAATGAATATCTTCAAATGACACGCAATACTTCCACCTGCGAGAAATGTTGTAACGCTCAAACTTGATGTTGAATAAAAAGAATAGAGAATTTAATCGGATATCTGTTTTTATTAATCATTATCATTTAAAAACAATTAGGAACAGGATTGTACTTGGAGGAAGGAGAAGTGAAAAAAGGAAATATAATTTTTAACTTAGATAAGCTCCTAAATAGTTTAGTACAAAATCATGACTTAAGCTTGCGGGATTCCCGAGTCAGTTTCCCAAAGCCCGGGATCAATTTCTTCATAAACTGTAATAGTCCTCTGGAGTCTCTCTAGTCTCGCCCTCTGAACGAAATCAATCAGCCAGCGATTCGTTTTCCCTGAGATTGCACCGATTTCGATGAATGCGATGTAGGTAAAAGTCTCAAGGCAATTTGTAGGTTCACTGCGTCTAAAGAAGGAGATCCTTCTAATATGAATATCAGTTCTAAGTTCCAGATAGAGGTGGCGGACACCTAATTAAATAATTCGGTTAATTTTGAATTGCGGTTTTTTAAATTACTAATCTAATTACCCGTCCATTCCTTCCATGATTGCTCCAGTACTTCATTATTCTTATCAAGAGTTTTGAAACCGAGGAAGAGCCAAGTAGACTTTACTTGGTCACTACTCTCCAGCTTTATCCACGAGTCGGGAGGGACAACTCGCTTGATTTCTTTAAAGACACCTGCAAATTCCCATTATTGAAGTGGTTTTCTTTTCTAAATATATTCTTTAATTCGTTACTTGCCTTGCTTAACTTCTTTGTGCTCATCCTGAAAGGTTGCGGGAGTAACACAAATGCTCCCAGTCGAGAGATGGAGGTATGGAAGGGATACTAGAAAAAAATTCAAATTAGCATAAAATAATTACAATTTAATTTAAATTTTAACTCAATGAATCATCCAAAATTGTTTCCTGCTGTTTTCAACGCTTTAAAATATATCGATTATAGTAATTCATATCATTAGAGAGAAAACTAGTTTTAGATGATCGAATCTAGCACGCTTCCTTACATGAATTAGCAGAGAGCTCATGACAGAAATGGGTGCAATTTAATAACGTCTCCAATCTCTGCATTAGAGCTAAAGTGTCAAAATGATTTATTGCTGATATCGGTCATCAATTCCACCATTCCAATTCAAAATTATGCACGATCACGCCGCGCTAGAGACTAATTTCCAAATTGTCTCTTTACGCTCACGAGCAAAATGAAGAAGAAAAAACAATCAGTTTTTTTCAAACACATTAGCTACGCTTCCTTTCGCAACTGCTCAAGGTGATGAGTGAAGATGACTTTATGTTTTATTAAATAGCTTGATCAGTAATGATCCTGAAATAATAGTTTTGTTATGTCGGCGTCTCATTCGGCTCGGCTAGAAATACTAAAACTTAATTTAAATTCAGTGTTGAAAAGAATGAGCTGTTAAGCCATCACCCTCTTGTACGACAACAACATTTAAATATTTTAATTATAATAAGTCTAAGGTTATATTTGCAGCTAGTAATCAATCATCTAACGAGGAATCACTCAATATCCGAGCATATCCGTAACCTTTGGGCTAAGATTGCCATTAAAGCTAATGATCTACTCAAATCATATTTACACGTTTCCCATTGTTGGCGAATTGCTCATTAATAATAGTTACGTCAACCAGTTGATGAATGGGCTGAAGAATAATGGAACTGAGAACTGAAGGAGACCTGGCCAATGTGCCTTTACATCCTCTTACATTTTACTCAAGGTCTTATGATAATTCTTCTCAAGTAGTAATTGTTAAAGATTGGGATAGTAGCATTTGAGTTATGACTTTTCATTATTTTAACCTGATGGACACTAAAAAGAGCTCTGTTTACCATCAGACAAAAGTGGACAGCGGAGCCGCTCTCATTTCTCTAAAGTGGATTGATATTAATGAGTGTAGAATTTAATTTATTATGAAAACAAAAATTGAGCACTTGACTCAGAGTTAATAAAGAGCTCGTGAAATAGTTAATTTTAGAGATCATAAACTATGACTAATCATTTCATCATATTAGTTATAGAATGATTAACCAACAACGCACAAATCTACGAAATAAATCATCATAATGGATAAAATTTTGTAGACTATCAAAGGACACTTTTTCAGGATATGATCTAGCAATTATCAGAGACTCTACCACTCTACTTACGAATCATAACGATTCATGAGAATGCTTGCTAGAATGATTTTGCAATTTTAAGTAATTTACAGCACTTGAGCTAAAGCTAACTCATCACTACAGCAAGCTACAACTCTTTGAGCGAGAAAAAGTTGTTAGAGAAAAAAAAATGCTATTAAAAAGTAGCTCTACTTGAATTTCAAAACTCATTTGAGATTAATCGGAAATTATCGTAAAAGATTATTATCTCTCTCCTTATTTGGAAATGGCCCTAATTGCTACTGAACGATTAGTCCTTCCTGGTCGTGAGTGGAACGGTGAATTGATCAAACAAGAGAGAACTTGTCTACTTATGAATTCTAGTAATTATTGAGTTTGTCCCTGCCACTGTATGTCAGTGCCAGGTAGTAATGGCATCTAATAAGATTACTTTTTTTATGAGAGTAGAATTTTCTTGTATGGATATAAAGCGTAAAATATTAAAAGAGCCTAGAAAACTTTGGGCAACTCGCTTGTTTCGATGTAGAATTGGACAATTTTACCTAATCTAATGTTTCACGCAAGGCGAGTTGCAATCAGAGTCAAATAGTGACGTTCACCAGTCAACTTTCCAGTCTGTTCTTTAAAAAAAACTAATTTTTGCTATTGCAAATGTTGCAATTCTCTCTCTCTCTAACCTGTTATTTTCTATGATTTAGAGAACATTTAGCCACCCCAAGTTGGGACGCCCACCGTCCTTGATTCTTGATTATAGGAGAGCTCCTATTCTATTTATTCCTGGATAAGTAAATATTTCATTACTGGAAAAAACACAGAAAAACGTGAAGATAAATTCCATAATTTATTATCCACTCTTAATTCTGCGAGAAAGAATCTAAAACGTTCTATCACAATTGTCATTCTACACATCCTCTCCGCACCCAAAGTAAACAAAGGTTAGGCCCAAGTCATTTTCAATTAATCAACTGACTTTTTTCCCTTTTAGTAGAAACCCATAACAATTTTTCGCAATCAACGTTTCCACACACGATGATAATGGGACCGATGACTGTTTAAAAAGAGATATTTTTTAGACTCTAGCAATTTTCATAAGAGCCAAGGCATGATCATCGCTGATGAAACGATCAGCAGCAGTCAAGTAAATAAATGCTAATAATCATCGTAATATAGTAACCGCCTTAAGCCACACAGCTCATGTCGCTACCACTCTTCTTCCCAAACAATAAAAGCATCGTAACTTTTACCCTTTTTCCTCTCAACAATTTATAAAATATTTATTCGTATCAGCGCAAACTCATTCGTGAAAAAATACTCTTAATTCAGAAAGCAAAGAGTTAGCCCGTTTCCTAGTCATTGTGCGCCCATTTCATTTAATTTTTTGGGATGTCAAATGGGAGTTTTTTTATCAGTCAGATTTGTAGCCTCCTATTTAATAGGAGATGTGAGAATGATTCGGGAAAATGAGCAGAATACTTGAAAAAGTGGTAGCTTCAGACTCAGGAGAAGAAAACTATTGCGATGTAATATTCTGCATATTTTTTTTTTTAAATTATGCCTTTTTGTTTACACGGCTATAATTTGGCATTCTTTTTGTGTTTTATGGAAAACGCGTCAACAATAAACTCTCTGGGAGTCTGTACGATTTGACTTTGAGCATTTTCACTTTTCTCATATCTGATATTTGCGATTGATTAATGAATGTAGAGTTGGGGTGAAGGCCAGCTTTTTTTGGGTAAGGCTCTTGAATGGTCAAAGATTAAATCAAAATTTTGTAAACGTCTCAAAGGAAAGAAATTGACATGACATCAAAAGAAAATTGAGTGATTTATTCTTTTCGAAAGAGGGTTTTGTGGAGAAAATTATTAGCATGAGCACGAAGAGCGTGCGCTTATGTCTTTAAAAGTGGCGTGAGTCAGTATACCTCGCTGATATAGTGTTATTTTCATTTAAACCTTGAATTTGATGATAAGCAGGTGGAATAACGACGTAGTAGCCTGGGATTTGTAAACTATTAGTGTTGTCATTACAGACAAAATTGATATTGTGCAAGTAAAAATGTCATTTTTGTATAAAAAGTTGGGTAAGAATGTAACAAAAAAATTTACACCAACTCAAACATTTCACCCTGAAGGGTAGAATGTCTTAAAATATTGCAAAATACTTGTTCTCTTCTTTTACAACTGCCAATTCTCTGAGGCAGTTTCAACTTGTACCCTAAATCATTCCCAGATTCAATTAAAATGTCCAATTCAATTCACCGATTAGTTACGACCGGTCTGTGATTATCGTAAATCTCCAGCAGGTGCAATAAGTAGTTTGGCAGATTCCCTAATCATGTTTAAACTTATCAAGTGAAATAGTGGCTATTTCATATTTACTAAAGAAAGTTTTTGAATATAACAATTTAGATGCAAAGTGTATTCTCTTTTCGTTGCTATTTCATCAAATTCGTGCCGTAGCTCTTTGTATGGAAATTTTACGAAATATCCGCAGTGTAATTTCTATTCATGAAACGTTTTGGGTGAAGAATGTCGAAGCTATTTTTTCATACTAAAAGAAATATTTTACTCCTTCTATTTCTCAATAACAAAGGTCAGTGTTTAAATAAATTTCTTAATCGCTGACCAAAAACGGTATGTAATTATTCAATTATCCAATTTTCTTCGTAATGAACTATTTATCTGCCCCTCGGCTTTAAAATGGATTGGATAGTTTAGTCACGCTGACGATTACGTTCAGCTCATTTTTTTAACGGATTTAACATTTTTTTTACTCATATCCACCCGGTTTATATATTTTAAAATGATTGGCGATTGACACATGTCTTATTTTGTACTTGGTCATTCCTTGACGCAAGCCATCTCTTGTTAAAAACAGCCCCAGAGTAAACATTCAACAGTGAACATGGCACCAATCCATAATTCTTTAACATGCATAACTTAACAAGTAGTTAAGTGAAGTGCAAACAGAAACGACATAATTTTCATAGAGAAACTGACTCCCAAAGTAATTTAATACTTGAAGTTGACCACACTTAATATTTTGGCACATGCCAATATTTTCTGGTAGAATTTGCAAACTTGATAATTACAACCCATCCCATATAGACTTGGCCTATGATTGAAAATTGTAATCCTATCCAAAAGCAGACACTGAATATGATAGCTACTATATCAAATAAATGTAAATTAAACTTAAAAAATCCGTGTCAATATCAATCCCCACTTGAATGATTCAAGCATTGACACATCTTGAGAATATGTGTCAAGTTGAGCTCCACATGTACTTGTTAATAGCTTTATATTTCGTATTAATTATCTTTGTTCTCCGCTATAAATAACTTATGAGGTCATTACCGGTCATGGCTTGAAAGATAAAAAGGAAGTAATAAATTGGATGAAGTCAATAGTTGATTTACTAACCTCCCTTCTCCAAGCTTTTGAGTAGGATTCCATCCCCAGCGAAACTCTGAATAATGTTGGAATAAGTACTGGACGAGCTTCTGCTTCTAAACTCATCGTTAGTCACTGTCTTAAGGAGAGAATTCTGGAAATCACTATACCAACTTGGCTCAGAGCTTTTGTCCTTGCTTTCCTTTTTATCTTGGAGGAATTCGTTATCATCTAATGTGAAAACGTCTTGAAACATTGGACTAAGACATCTCTCTTGGGGAGTTAAGGGAATGAATGTTATCGTTAGCTGATCACCATTCTCAATACTGCTCGAAGTTGAAATGTTTTCCACACTGCTTGAATTACTACTTCCGCTAGTTGAGTAATAGTAGCTACTACTACTTCCTGTAAGCCCGAGTTCCTCACAGCCACTACTACTTCCTAGCCCGTAGTAGCCAGCCATTGTCCACTCTCTTGGTCAAAAGCTCAATGAAAACTATTCCTTTCTTTTCACACTTTTCACATTTCAAACTTCACAGCTCAAAAATCACTAAACTCTTTTTAGATTCATGGAATATTTAAAATATCTGTTATTCGTCATCTACATTCTTGAACTCTTCATCCTCTTTGTACACTGTCACCTTTTAACATATTCCATTGACCGGCTCGAGAATCTTTAGTCAAAATCCTTTCCACTCTTCCTCTAAACTTAGACAAAACGTAATTAATATTTATGTGAATATCTTATGCAATTTCAAACAAATAATTTTCTCAGACAGTCCCCTAAAATTAGTTCCAGATGTCTTGAAGAAAAGCTTCTCTTTACTCTCCTAAATACTATTAAAGATTGCTCTTCATAGCTAATAAAATCTACTCGGAGAACTATCAAAATAAATTTCCTTCTGGTTCATGATAATGCATGTAAATTAGCCAAAGACTATTGAGCCCAGCCATGCTCACTAATATTTCCACGAAACTACATTGTTTCTCTGCGCGAGCTGAGTCAGACTTCTCAGTTCTGATGGTAAAGTGTTAATGCTCTTCGTTTACGACCTTTATGATTGAAAAGTCAAGGAAAAGTGAATTAATGGGGAATGTAAATGGCTAATGTCTCTGCGGAATGCGTAGTAAACACCTATCGCCTACTATTAATGAGTTATATAGCTTATACCTCATTACCTGAGAAGAAGAGTGGTTTGCCGCCGCATTTATTAAACCGATATAATAGGGTAATAAAGGGCTAAAAAAATTCTCTTTAATAATTTTTTGCGCTGCGCAAAACATCTTTTGGATTAGAGACAATAAAGCGTCTCCAGTTCATTGTCATTTAGCGTGAGCATTAAGAGCTTAACAATATGTATACATACGCGGCTTGTCAACAAGTGCGCGAGCAGCGTTCTAATCACTTTCTCACTTTCAGAATGTGCGAAACCGTTGGGGGAGTGAGTTTATCTGTAGAAGGATGTGCGGAGGATATTGTTTTGAAAGAGGAAGTCAACCAGTTATGTCAACACTTATGTTTGCTCACGCACTAAAGATGCACTTGTTAGAGACAGGTAGAAAGGAAAATTGTGAAAGGACTAAAAAGTATGCAAACATTTAAGCAAAAAATAAAAGTGGTCTAAAACTAGCAGAATAACTAAAAGAATTTAGTTAAAAACTACATGCAAATGGGGCACTATGAAACCGTAAAATTCTCCTATTAAATATTTTCACACAAACTCCACCTTTTACTATTAAATTTCCTCACACTTTTTATCTTCAACATCCGCAACACAAACGATACGTCGTTGGCAGCGTTCAAGCCGACTCTGTCTGCAAACTTGCTAGATGCACACCTATTTGGAAGAGATTCCACTCATACAATTGGAAGGTAGTGCGAACCATTATATTCCATACTTTTTTTTGCTGATATTTACCATGATCTTTTGCTTTTGTTGTGAGCCACAAACATTTCCCCAAGATATATAAAAGCTCTGTGATATTTGATAATGATATGATGATGTTATGACGGGATGTTCAGGCTGAAAATAAACCTTTTTCTCTGATCAACTCGCTTCCTCGCGAGACAAAGCTGAAATGGAAATGATCACTGACAATCCTTTTCCTTTTGTGGGTTTTGAGCGGAACGCTCCGTGTTATATGATGATAACTATACTGATTATCATTCTGATTTGATAGCAACGATGATCCTTCACTGTCTTCTCTCAAACTCTCTGGACATGAAAAAAAAATCTGGCTAAGGATTTACGAGAGTTGTGATGAGACTTGTAGTTGGTGTAGGGCTTGGCTCTGTCTGAACACGACTATTTCTCTGATGCGTCCTTGTCAGTGAAAATAATCCTTGCCAGTAATAACTGTAAGAAATTCCAACGATAATTTTCAATCTTTCTAATCTGATTACAATGTTGTGGGGAGTGCAGAGATAAAATATGAATGTGACAGTCTCCCCATCTCTTCCTAAAAAGATAATAAATTCTAGTCCAATGTGTTTTTAAATTGTGTAGAATGCCATGTATGAAAAAAATGCTTTTCTCAGCGAATATGAACAAGTTTGTTTAGCCGTGGCCAACAACCAAAGCGTTTTTTTTGCCTTACCTTTCACGCACTTTTCTCAAGAGTTTCGCCAGGAATACGCAATTGTGAACAGTCATATTATAGACGTAAAAGGCACTCAGCTACCAAGTTAAGCAGATGCAATTTCCTTTTATAGAAGTGCATGAAAAAAAAAGATGCGTTTAGAATGGCATGCGTGAACGCGATTGCAAAGTAAAATTTGACATGGCTATACAATGTCACAGTTTTGATATTCAGCTTGTCGATTTTTTCCCTCAGTATAAAATTTGTTAGCTAAAACCTACTAATTAAATGTGATGTTTTCACTTTAAATTTTTTTCCTTAACCAAATGTTTTCTTTGCAATTTTTTTTAAATTTATTACCGAATTGAAAATCATGAAGCTCCAGCTGCCTCTCTTACACACTCACAAAGTGGAACTAAATGAAGGATTACGCATCACACAAAGAGGATGAATCACTGCCTTACCTAATCGGCGGAATGAATTTAACAAAACTGATATTATGAATTAAGCTAATAGAGAAAAAACTAGACACCCATCATGTTTCTTCAAAATTTAGAGACGTACCCTTGCCAGCATGCAAGCCGAGCATGCCGTCATTATTTACTTGCAGCTCTTCTTCTATATGTGCAAAGATTAATTACCCAGTTGGCATCTGAAGGATTAATCTGGTCACGGAATTCAATACAAAATTTTTCGTGTGTGAATTATCCCTTTTTACAATATTTTTAAGCTAAAAAAGGGAGTAGATGGAGTATTAAAATATTTACATTTGAAAAGAAAAAGGGTTGTCTTATCGTTATCAAAATGTTATCATCTTTGATTTTTTCTTACCTTTAAAAAAAAAGTTTGTGTGTGGCAATCCCAAACAAAAGGATTTGCATCTTTGTATAAAAATAGGCGATTTCTTCTTTTAAAAGGCGAATGATCAAAGTCACTTTCAATTTGTAGACTGTAAGCAGAGTAGCATGCTGGTAATCTATCTCTGACCGTCTCCCCCACACCCTCTAATATCTTGGCAAGATTCTCTCAAGACTTAGATTGAGCTGTAGTCAAAAAGTATTACTTGTTAGGGCTCTTGTATGACACAAGTTGTAATATAAAACGTCAAGAAAAACGCCCAAATAGGTATTGACCAAGTAACCAAAGTCACTTTTCAACATTGTCCAAATGAATTTAAATATTTTATAGATTTTATCACGATAAAGTTTATTTAAAAACTTTGAAAAATCATGATAAAAGAGATCGATAGCTTTTAGATTGAGTTTGCCGAGACAATGGTGGGTGTTCTCTGATATTCAAGACAAAAGATAAATTTATTTAATTATTTATATTCACACTCATCTAATCAAACAATAAGCTTTCTCTAGTGACCGCATTGATTTATGGGAGGTATCATTATAAATAAATAATCAAGTCTCCAAAATAAACAATAGCTAATAAAGTTATAAAAAGATTGGATAGTTTATAAATAATTCATTGAAATTCTTAATATTTTCATCATGATCTTTTCTACAAGCTTTTCTTAAAATGGCTTTCGTATCGAGTAAAAGACGGAAATATTTCCATGAGTGGAATCATTATTCCCTAAAAAAAGATAATCTGGTATTGATTGTCTTTTAAGTACCTTTCCATTTGTTAATGGGTTGAAAAGGGACCAATAAGAATTTTGCTGTAAAGGAATAGAAACGGGGAGTTATCTGTAAAGAAGCTAATGAGTCACCCAAAAAGTTATAAGGAGCCTGACAAAAACTACTTTTATCATAATCCTCAGCTTCATTTCCTCACTTGAATAAACCATTTTCTTCAAATCACCTAAAATCATACAATGCCAAATTGCCTAAGTCATCAGATAATAGTATTTTCTTGTCACAAAGGTCATACTTAAAGCCCAATACGAGTCTATATATAAAACAGTCAAAATCACCTCTTGATTCTCTCTCATTCTTTGTTTCTCGTAACATCTTCAAAAGCTAATTCATTCTTGACAAAATTTCATCTGGAAAAAAGCCTACGTTTTAACAATTTTCTTTGAGTTTTTAACATGAGATTATTATAAAATAAAAAATTGCAATAAAAAACTTGCATAACATCAATAAAGATTAAGAATTTTAATTGCGTGAGTTGACAAGAGTGCGCTTGGGTAGAGAAAAATCGCAAGCAGACTGATTAGCACATCTCTCTGGAAATAAATATCCAATATAAAAGATTTGTAAAGAGCTTCCAAGCTCCAGTTCTCCTTTAAGTTTAAGACTGATTGGTGGGATTTTAAGAGAGAGATTTTGGCTTGGCAAAAAAGAAATTTGTGTATTTTTTATAAAAAGGGGAAAGTGGAGCGACCTTGAAATTTGAAATCGGAGAATCGTCGATAGATTTCGGAACAAAATGTTTTCTTCATCTCTTCGTTGTTTGGTTCAGAAGGAGTTAATCCAGCTGAAGTGGATTCGGTCAAAGGCAAGCATGGCAAAACCGGCGGTAGCCCCGGGGGCTCTATCAAGCCAACAAATCTTTGACAGAGAGGATAAATACGGTGCCCACAACTATCACCCTCTGCCCGTCGCATTATGCCGGGGAAAAGGTGATAATCAAAGAGTTTAATTACTTTTTCGCTGCCATTCCGTTTGTCAACATAATTTACGTTGTGGGAGTGTTTATTTGTTAGAGGAAAAAAGCTAATTTGCACAAAAAGGGTTGTGTTTATTTGAGTTGTTTGACGCTCTTTTTCGCAGGTGTGTTCGTTTGGGACGTGGAAGGTCGCAAATATTACGACTTTCTGAGTGCATACTCTGCCGTAAATCAAGGACATTGTCATCCCAAAATCATAGAAGCTTTGAAAGAGCAAGCTGATGTTTTAACATTGACTTCGAGAGCATTTTATTCCGACGTTCTTGGAGAATATGAGGAATATGTTGCAAAGCTCTTCGGCTATGACAAAGTCCTTCCTATGAATACAGGTAATAATTAATAATGATAATTGCCTCTTTTAATCAAACCTTTGCATAAAAAGCCTTTAATTTTAGGCGTTGAGGGTGGCGAGACGGCCTGCAAATTGGCGAGGAAATGGGGTTATATGAAGAAGGGAATTGCGAAGAACCAAGCAAAGATTGTCTTTGCAGAAGGGAATTTCTGGGGGAGGACTCTCTCAGCTATTTCTGCATCGACTGATCCATCCTCATACGATGGGTTTGGTCCTTTTATGCCTGGATTCAAAGTTATCCCTTATAATGACCTTAATGCTCTTGACGTAAGTTCAATTTAATTTCCCCGATTTATTTCAAGACTTGCTAAAACGCTGAATGAGTTGGTTACGTAATATAATTCATTAAATCATAAAACCTTATCGTTTGTCTGTTTGAGGTTATCTTTTAGAAAATAATCGTGTAATTGGGGTGATTTAATCCTGGAGATTTCATCACCTCTCATTTTAGACAATTTTGTACATTTAACAGCTTCCGTTACACCTTCTCATTCCAAACTTGTTATGTAAGCAAATTGTCACGTATTTCCAAGAGGTCGTAAAGATCACAAAATCTTCCGTCTCTTATCGCTTTGTAAAGAGTAGTTGGTGAAGAGTGAGTTAAAAGCTGTTTTTCTTACCAGAAGCAACACGCAAAATTCTAACCGCTTCAAGGTCACTCTCAACTTGCTCAATTATGCATGACTAGTTATGCTCATTATGAATTCATTGAAAATTTGATGGGAAAAGATTTATGAATTGTGCATCATATTTTATTCCAGAGGAGCTCATGTCATATAGAAAAATATTTGAGATGATAAAGTGTAATTATAAGTATTAATTGATATTTTCAGGTAATTAGCAATTTTTTTTTTAAAAAAGCTCTTCTAACTACCCTCTTACTTTAGAATATGATGCATGGGATGTCTGCGTTCGTCTCAAGGAAAACGGTCTTTTGGCTAAGCCAACACACGGCGACATTATTAGATTGGCTCCACCCCTCGTCATCAACAAACAAGAGTTGGCTGAATCAATCGAAATCATTGAGAAAACTGTCGATTCCCTCATTAGATAAATTCATTCTGAAAAATTTTAATTCTTGACCATTTTAAAAACTTTTACTTCAAATAATTTATTATGACTGTAGTTGCAAGATTTTTTTTAGTAAATTTATTCCGAGAAATAATATCTTTTATTGTGACTTGGAGAGTGCGAAAAAAATTAGACTAAAAGTCACCGAACATTCTTGGTATTTACAAGGCAAAATGTAAATTAAAAACTATTCAATTTATCTGGCAAATTGTACTTGGGAATAATCACAGTTTATGAACTGTACACTTAAATGTACAAAAAACTTACAGTAGATGCGCAAGTCACTAGTTTAAAAATACCTAAATTTTATTAGTTGCCGAACTTAAATTTAAACCCTAAAAAAATTATTGATCCTAAGCATCCGTAGACGTTGTGCTTTGACTCTGCTCCTTTCCACTTTCACTGTCATCGCTGCTTTCCAACTCTTCCATGATTTTCTGCGGCGACTGCATTTCCGTTTCGTGCTTACCAAGTACCTACAATTAAAATTAAGATTATTGTTAAAATTGTTAATTAATTAATTCAGAGCTACTCACATCCTCAATTTGTTTCTCAATGCATTGATCATTCCCGTGAGGATCTTTCTTCTTCGCTCTTTCCAAAATCGTCGCTTGCACCGCAGCTTGATAGAGGGGACGTCTTATCCTGAGAATAACAACGTCTCCAGTAGCCTTCACTGAATAATCAGGGAGGAAATTCCCTTCTCCGCCTAAAAATTAAAAATTATTAAACCAATCCAATCTACAAATGTATCAATAGCTTACTCAGCATTAAAGCTGGAACAGCAAAATATGTGAATGGTCCAGCCTCATATTGTAACCCTTCTTTTCCACAAGTTACCTCAACACGACCTTCCAAAATTAGGGTGAATGAATCGGTTGGTTTGTTCTTCAAAAGAAACAATTATTAATTTTCTTATTGAATCATCAACACCTTCAAAAAAAACTTACAAACTCGTATAAAAAGCAAGGCTTCAAGTCCTTCGTTCCTCTGATTTTAAAGAGAACATTTTTCTTCAAAACTTTATGCAGCACTCCATCCGAAATATAATTAACTTTGAAAGGCTCAACTCCCGTGCTAAGATATTGAAATGCTGCTAAAGCCAATTGAGGCGAGATATAAATTGTCTTTTGACTATTCCTGATCTCGACAAATTTTGAAAAGTCTTTTGTATTATTATGCTTTGCTCTCTTCTTGCTCCTGTTATCCATCCACATATCTGTCTCGTCGACAATCTCTGCTTGGATTAGTTCTTCAATAACATCTTCGAGAGTTACCAACCCTGTCGTTTCGCAAAAGGGGTCGCGGTCATTACTTGATGTGTGGATCTTTTGGACGAATGCCATATGTCCTCTTTGAGCTATTGAAGTAAAAAGTCTCTTAGATTTTTAAATTTTTTAACAAAAGCCTCTTAAATTACTTACACTCTTTAAACTCTTTAAAAACCACATCCAAAGTCGTATCGGCAAAGACGTAAAAGCATGAATTGTTATAAAACTGGGCTAATGTCTTGAGAGGAATTTTATCATCTGGGTCAACAAAGACTAAATCCTTTGTGTATAAAATGGTCACAATATTCTTTTTTTCTCCTTCATAAATCGGGATTCTCGAATAGCCTGTGAATTTCAAAAAGGTTTAAAATATTCCATTTTATACTTTCTCTATTCCAGCTCTTACCTTGCTTCCTAATCTCATTCAAAGTCTCAAAATCCAACTCTCCCTCTAATGGCAGCATGAAAATGTCTTCTAATCTTGTCATAATATGCTCTACAGTTTTCTTCCTCAGTTCTAAAGCCCCTGAGATGATATTAACTTCGTCCACCTCCAAGTCATTGTGCTCAATAGTTATCCTAACCAATTCTTTCAGCTTTTCTCGATTATAAACGATGCCAATCTCCTCCCCCAAAAGCTTATCGAGCACAACACTTATAAAGTATGACAAAGGAAAGGTTAAAATCATGATTAGCCTCGTTATTAAAATCGTCTTTGCTCCAATAGCCAATCCATGCCTTGAACAAAACGCTTGTGGGATGATCTCGCCAAAGATTACAATCCCAATTGTTGAGAAAGTGACCGCAAGTATTCCTGGAGAAGATTTATCATTTTAATTTAGCTGAGATTAATTTAAGATTAAAAATTACCCGAAGTCATCCCATCCAATAGAATCGTTAGGGACGAATTAATCAACACATTTCCCAAGACCAAACTGCACAAAAGGTAATTCCCTTGCGATCTCAAAGGAAGAATAGTTTTCGCATACATCCTCTCCTTTTCCGATCCAGTATTAGCCAAAATCTTCAAGTCCGTCCTATCCAAAGCTAAAAGACCTAAGGTTAACCCGGCAAACAATCCAGATAACATTAGAAGGAGGCAGATGAAAACTATGTTGAGCCAGAGTGGTAAAAGCCTCTCATAAACTTTAATCGTGATCCACGGATCGGAGCCTTGATGTACCCAGGGCATTTCTAAAAAGTTAGTTTTAGGTTAATATTTTTCCAATAAATAGCTAATTTAATAACTAACTTGTATTGTTTTCCCGAACGCATATAAAGTAAAACTCTTCAGATTGGTTGATTGACAAAGAGACTTCGATAGTTGCTGAAGCTCCATTCGGTCCAATGTGGGTGACCTAGCAGTAATAATTTTTAATTTGCTATTCTAGTTATTTTTTAATATTAAAAAGCATACTGGATAGATATCTGAAGCATCCGTTTCATCACAATCTGTTCCTCTCGACTTGACATCTTTGACAAACCTGACAATCGTTTTGTTACTAAAGTGCTGGCCAAATAGTCTTATTGGAACTGTATTATCTGCGAGGATTGCGGTGACTCCATTCTGCTCATAGTTTACTCCCTTGTCCACAGTCTAAAAAATTACTTAATAGTTATAGCTAACTTTAATTAATTAATTTTATATTTCACCTCAATCCTCAACCCAATAATGAAAGCAGTATCCTTCGCATCCGCAACTTTATGCTCGTCGGGAATAACAATTTCAAACGTTGGTTTGTGACCCCGATCTCCAGCTTCTTCCTCTGAAAAGAATTAAATTATAACTTCCGCAAAATAAATCTACACCTTTTCTCTTACCATGTTTTCTCAAATGATGTTTAGTCCTGTGACGGCTTTCAGGTGTAGTAGCTTGTAGTTCAGTGGGCTGCGTAATAGTATATTTATAATTGCTCCTTTCACCTTTATCCAGAGGGACAATACTGACCGTAGCATCTTCACCTTCGGCTACATCTTTGAGAGCTTCTGCATGCGGATCCTCCTCCGTTCCATTACTCACCTCCACCCTAATCCTATGGGGCTCTTGAACTTCTCGTTCTTTTATCACATTTGCATTTACCAAGTTTACAATAAAAAACCAGACAAGCACTCCCCTCATATTACAGCTTAGTCTAATTTAACTTTAAAAAAAATCCAATCACACTTTAAACCTTTTTAATTTAAATGTCACTCAATTTAAGGTCGAACAAAATAATCCAAAACTCCAGGTCACTATGTCCAGCATAGTTTCTAGACCTCAAATCCCAAGCCGAAAACAGCAGAGCAAAGAAAAATTAGCAGCTACTCTAATTCATTTACTTTCACTTCGCACTTCATCTAAAAAAGCAGAGCCCAACCTATTAGTATGGAAATTGAGCTATTTTTAAATTCCACAAGAACAATGACGCAACTCTCCAACATCCATTGACCAATGATAAAAATTACTAAACACGAAGGGTATTTATAAAATTACTTTGAATTTAAAAAAAACTGAAAGCAATTTTAAACTTCTTCTCTAATCTTTAATGACTAATCAAATGTTATTGGAGTATGAATGTGTAGTTTTCCATTCCAAATACCGACTTGCATTCTCCCATATCCAGTTTTCCTCAGACCTAAATAGACTAATGAGAGCCTCCACCATATCTACCCATATATTATATGAATCGTGAGTTAAGTCACATTTTTCTTCTTCTTTACTCTCAAACTTTAAACTCAATAATTTTATGGAGATTAGAGTCGCAAAGAGATTGCTACTTAATGATAACTTAAAGAAAACAAGTACATTCCATGGAGCAAAAAGCTTGGCCTAACCGTTATGAATTTTTAGTCATATAGAATATTAAAAATGCAAAACATTTTCGACACAGGCTTCAATGTTATCATCAATAATTTATAAATGTCTCTCTAAGAAGTGGAAGTAAACACCTATTTTTGGGCTGTAATGATGTATGTAAATTTTTTGTTTTCAATACCATCACTTTTATGTTGGCTTTCAACAAGAGTAAACGATCAGCTCTTATTTTTCAGTCTTGTGATTGAGGATTTGTTGTAAACAAGAGCTTTTATGAAATGCTTTATGAAAGTGAATTTTTCATACAATTTCTCGAGAAAGAGATAAAGAAAGGTTCAAAAGCATGATCATTGCTACTCTGCTGGAGTTTTATTGCCAAATGATCACATTAGATGTCATTTCTGCTTAAAATCTGGCTTATTGGACAGAAAGGCGGGCATGTAAAATAGATTTCTTATCACGTTTTTACCTGATAATTCATTTCCTGTCTTAAGCTTTGTCCATTCCTTCAATTTCCTGCCTACCCACTCGCTTCACGGTTTAGGGTTAGCTTTTAGTATTTTCATCATAATAGTTGGAGAGGAACACGAATCGGTCTCAAAGTTTTTAAAGTAAAACCTTTCATTTTCCATACCTTTTGATTGAAGAGTGAATCAATCAATTTAAAGTTGATTAAAAGAAGCAATTATGCTTACAGTTTTGATAGGATTGTTGCTTATTGCAGTAGTAACCCTGGTTATGCTAACGGACATTCAGAATTTACTTTTGGCAATGAATTTACGACATTTGCGAGGAACGCAAGTAAGCAAGAAATTAATTAATTAAATAATAAATCTAAAATATCAAAAACCGCGGCATATTTTAATATTTAAACTATCAAAAGGCACAAATCAACCGGCCATCTTCTGAACTGGAGCAGAGCGCATCGGTTCGGACATCGTGGACCTATATTCCACCCGAATTAATTTCCATCTCACAAACAACAGAGTATTCATTCCATTACAGGAACTCGCGAAGGGACTGATGCGTCAAGAGATACTTAAAATTATAAACGTTCAACAACTCATGCATTATGACAAGATGAATTGACACGCTTAGAATATGTAATATTTTTCATGAAAATAAAATAAAAATTTATGCTCAAACTACTCAAAAGCTATCACAGTTAATCAACTCATAAACCTCATGATCCATGATGAGTAACTGACTGGAAACTGGAAATGGAACAATTCCGGGTTTGAAGAGCATGTGTTCATACATCATTAGAAACAACACCGGTTGTGATGGAAATGAGACGAAAAATTTCTTACAAGAGGCCATCTAATAAGAAAAATAGCTCATACATCCATTAAACTACTATTAAACATGTACTCATACAACGCTTGTTTACTTCAATCAATTCATGTTCAACACGCTTGGATTAAAATAACAAAGCTATACTATCATTTCCCATACGATCCAATCAATCCACCTGCATTTGGATTAGTATCGATGCAACAATAATTCTCCTAATATGAAAACAACTTGTCTGTAAATAGGTCAAGACAAAGGAGGAATTCGTATGGATCATTGGGCTCTCCAATTCCTAATATTTTTGGCGTTTTGCAACTGACCACCTCAAGAATTCTTAACATTAAACATGAACAAAGCCAATTCTAGGAAGGAATTCCAGGAACTGATTTTTATCTTTCAGTTTTAAAAAAGAAAGTTTAAAATCGCGCTTGGAAGACGTATTTAATTGTTGAAAACAATTTAAAAATTTCTGGACAATTAATTTTGAAATTTGAAATTAAAATCTTCACAAAAACGATAATTTACGTAAAAATGAACCCTCGCGTTTCGCTTTTCTGTGTAATACGTACATCATATCCTTGACGAAATGAGTTGGGATTAATTAAAAAATAAATAAATTTGCAGATGATTATCAGAGAGAGGCGATAGGAATGGGCGTTAAAAGTTAATAAAGGAAGGTGATGTTTTTATTTGATTTTTTCATCTCTTTTTACATGTTATTGTAGAGGAATGGCAGGGGAGAGAAAAAATGTATTTGTTGTTGTTGGTCAGTTGTTCAACTGCATTGCAAACGATTGAGTAATTAAAGAATGGGAGAAAAAAATGAGTATGGATAACCTTGCTAATTTTGGTGGTGAGAAGTCGCAGAATTTTTTCTACATGGTGTTTATCAACATGAGAATTTTGAAACTTATGCCAATTCTTTTATTAGTGTAGAATCCAGTAATTGCACAGCCTTTGTTAGCTCATCCAATTTCTAATTAGCTCTTATCTTCACCCGAACCAATCGTTTCCTTCCACAGATGGATAACGCTAGTTCCCTGAGAATTCCGTAGTCAAGGTGAAGAATTCATTCATATTCCATATTCCAACATATTTTTATGCTAAAGCTACTTTGTTTCCTCTCAATAAAACTTAATCTCAAAGCAAGTGCGATTTATCATTCATACGTAGCTAATCGTAGCAGAAGAAGGAAATCGTAGCAGAGTTTTTCGTAGCCAACAGGATTTCAAAAAAGGATGTGATGAGATATGTGACGCTATTCGAATCCAACACTTCTGTTACTCGCTTCCATCACTAATTACTTGGGTAATGTTACATGAATTAGATAAGGATTGTCCAAAAAATGGATGGTAACCAACCGCATAAGCAAACCGAACACTGAGTTTATTATTAAATACTAAATTACAAGCAATTCTACTATATTTAAACAAATACTTCTCATTTTCTCGTTTAGGAAGAGACTTTAGAGCGGAATTAATTGCAGGTGAGTTCATAAAGGTCACAGATTGAGAAATCAAAAGAATTTCTCATTTGTATTCTACTATTAAACTCGATCTAAACAAATCCAGATTTTTAGGGAGAAAAAGATGCAATGGAAAGAATTTTAATACGTATCCTGTACAAACGATAATGACACTAATGATTCCCTTTAGTATAGAGATGGGTTAGATCCTCTTTTGCATTAGAGAGTTATGCATTTGGCATAGAATTATGTTGGCTCGAGTACAATAAATATGAGCTAACTTTTGCAACTTATTATCTAACACTTTTGTACAGAAAAAAAGCTTTTGTTTTACAAAGTGTGGATAGTTGTTAAATGGAAAATTATATATATTTTTACTTAAAAGCTTCTTCCTTATCTAAGCTTAGTCTTATATCTAATGACAGGGTTTGTAACTTTATCTGGGAACAAACCCATCAATACTTAATATAAGTGGGTGAATATCGCAAATTTTTACCAACTCTTATTCAATTTGCATCATTTAAAATCATACGATAGTAATTATTAGATGTTAGGAAATAGTTTGTTTCACGCTGTTGACGTCTTGAATCTAAAAATAAAATTGTAAATTACTTTCGCACATAATTCATTACAGTGGAATGGGTAATCAGGTGAAAATAATTATGGTTATGTAACAAGTGCAGAGCTAATTTTGCAGATGTAGTCGAATTGTAATGATTAAAATGGAAGTTGAGAAAAGCATTCTGTCCAGGTATCCGCATGGACCATGCATAAACAACACTTTGTAATTAATCTAGGTAGCAATTCTTCACACTTGCATGGCCACTTTCCGCTCATGGAATTTGGCGTCGAGTTGAAATTTATACGATAGTAATTATTAGATGTTAGGAAATAGTTTGTTTCACGCTGTTGACGTCTTGAATCTAAAAATAAAATTGTAAATTACTTTCGCACATAATTCATTAAAGAGGAATGGGTAATCAGGTGAAAATGATTATGGTTATGCAACAAGTGCAGAGCTAATTTTGCAGATGTAGTCGAATTGTAATGATTGAAATGGAACTTGAGAAAAGCATTCTGTCCAGCTATCCGCATGGACCATGCATAAACAACACTTTGTAATTAACCTAGGTAGCAATTCTTCACACTTGCATGGCCACTTTCCGCTCATGGAATTTGGCGTGGAGTTGAAATTAACTCTGATCACTTCTTTCTTACCAATGATAGTAATTTTAATGATTATGATAATAAGTTGCTAATAAATTGAGGGAAGCAACTCTTCCTTTACAAGCATGGATAAGTTTGTTGTATAATCGGCAGCTGAAAAGAGATCGAGCGTGAAGTAGTATCCGCATTTGTCATTGCTTCGTATTCACTTCTAAGAAAAAAATAATGACAATTATTATGTAATTGGCAGCTTCTATAAATGCTTTGACATTGCGTGTTGGTCTTTTTCTTTGAAATTTTAAAATAAATCTTCCAATGTCTCCAACTTGCATCCTTTCTAGTTCCGGATTCTAACTAAATGGCTGGGTATAAATAGTTTTTGAGTTGAAAAATAATTATTAGTTTATTATTCAATGGAAAACATTGGATTGGAGAAGGTGCGATGATCCAGGAACAAATATGGCTAGTTTTGCTTTAGAATTTAAGTGTCTTATTAATAAATTATCATAATTCTAATATTGAATTGTCATCAAGTAAATCGTCACGTGTAAATTATTACTCTGTTGTGAAACACCTGCTGCTTGGAACACTTTTACAATTTAATCCATTTAAGCCATTTAAATCTCGACAAGCTTGTAAAATTTCACACATGAAATATTACACTCGACCCGAATCATATTTAATCTGACCTTTTCGCATAAAACAATGACAAGGCTGGGATCAACTTTGGCAGGGGATTGATAACATCCGCATGGCTATTAAAGTGTTTACATATCGCAAAAATGATAAGATTATCGACTTGCGCTCACGCTACTCATATCTTTTTTAAATGCGTGGGAAAAAGACGAAAACGTGGTTAAATTTCATTTTAAAATTATCACTTTTCTGTCGTCAAAGATCAATTCCAATTACTCATCATTACCGTCACTACCTATGCAACCGCTCACGTTCATCCGATACGCTCCGATACGACCACTGAACTCGCTAATTAAAAGAGATAAGCTATCTAAAAAGTTGTCATGTCATGTTTGAGGATTTTTTATTGTTTTAACTCATCCAGCATGACTCGTGCGAATCGATCAAATGAACGCAGTTGGATCATTGGATGATAATCTGAACTTTAAAATGCAAATGTTACATTTTATTACCCTTTTATTAAATACATTAACCCAACTAATTAAATTCCGGTACATTGCACTAATTACGCAAATATTTAATAGCAACGTCAAGTTTCATTACCTCC
>JAHZMU010001273.1:0-12302 GCA_027743725.1 Rambutsinella grinnellia | reverse complement strand
ACCTTCTTCATTCGTACGCCGTTAACTTCAATCTAGTTGACAAGGATGGAGACTCAGTCTTAAAGTATGCAATTCAAGGTGGAAAAAGTCAGGCAATTTTGTCACTTTTGATTAATTTCGGAGTTCAAGTAACTCACTCTAACAAAAATGGGGATACTTTTTTACACCTTGCAGCCAGATATGGTCACGTAGAAGCTATAAAATTGTTCTGTGACGATTCTAAATTAATTGACTCACGTTTAAGAAAAGCAAATTATTGGGATAGCAATACAGCCTTACATTTGGCTGCTGCAGAGTGTAAAGAAAACATTTTGGAGGTTATCCAACTCTTAATTGAAAAAGGCGCATCTATTGCAAGTACTAATAAGAGAAACTTGACCCCACTTGATTTGCTAATGAAGAGAGAAGAACATAAGCATAATTCGGAATTAGTTGGCTTGCTTAAATTTGGGTGAGTTGGGTCAAAAAAAAGGATTCATAAATGCAATTTTAAATGATTATTAATAAAAGTTTTCTAAATTCCCAGAATTTCGTTTCTAAATTCTTCAGAAGAAATGCGAAGCACAATGAACCAACTAGATGAGGTTGGTAGCCTTAGTCCTTCTCAGAAATTGGATGGAGCCTCTCTCCATAACGCAATTGCAGGAATTACTGACATGAATACTGCTATTGAAATTATAAAATCCTTGATAAACGCAGGGTCAGATGTGTTCCTAAAAGACGACGAAAATTTTACATTCCTCCACAAGCTTCTTAAAAAGGAGTTTGCTATTTCATCTTCGCAATTCCATAACATTGTCTGAGTTTTTAGTTAAAAAGGGTCATTCTTCTTTATTCAACGAGCCAGGCGGAAAAGCTGGTTGGACTCCATTGCATATGGCTGTTGCTTACGATGGGATGGAGCTAGAAGAAGATACACTTTCTCTTCTCGCTTCAAATGGAGTTGACTTTAATGCAACCGACGCCGAATTAGCCAGCTCTATACTAGACCACTCAATTAATTCACACACAAGTCCACGACTAATTACACTCTTAATTCAGTACGGAGCTGACTGGAAATATCAAAATAAGCAAGGCGTTGGAATGCTTCAACTAGCAGCTGCGAGGTCTACAGGACCCGTCGTTAAAATATTTATAGATTTAGGACTAGATGTAAATCATTGCGATTCAGGTATGCACACCGCTCTTCATTTTGCATCTACAATGAATTCAACTGAAAACTTTGCTCAAGTAGCAAAACTTCTTGTTGAAGCAGGAGCTGATGTTAATGCCAAGATAGAATATTCACAAACCCCACTTCATCTTGTTAAATGCCTGATCAAAACAGACAGATTAGACGCATTCAAATTTCTCCTTGATAATGGTGCGGACCCCTATGCCCAAGAAGCCAAGTCAGGTAACACGTTTCTTCACTCTTTTGTTGTGGATTCTACTCCGTCACAATTTCATGCACTGTCAGCATATCTACTGAGTAAAAGCCTGTCTCTTTTATTCTCCACCACAAACAAGGATGGACTTACTCCAATGCATTTTGCAATTCTAAACATGGAGATCGATCTTGAAACACTTTTGATGTTGAGCAAAGGTGGAGTAAATTTTGACTCAATATCTAAAAACAACACAAGTCTTTTAGAGTACGTGATCTTAATGAAAAGGAGCGTTAGCTTGTTAAGGAATTTTATCCAATGTGGGTGCAACTGGAAAGGTGTAAATGATTCCAAGAGAAATTTATTATTTACTGCTTCAATTGCGGGAAACGTTGAAGCAACAGATTTCCTTTTAGAACTTGGATTAAATCCGGCGGAAACGGACTTTAACGGAATGTGCCCTTTATTTGCACTTATATTTGAAGGGACAAGTAATGTGGATGAAATTGGACGACGTTTAATTACAAATGGCGCTGACCTCACATTTAGAAGATTAGGAGGTATTTCCAAACTTCTTAAGCTTAGAATGGAGAAAAACTTTTACCATCTGGATGACGTGAGACAATTGGTGGAGTTTTGGTAAGACATTTTCTTAGCTATTTTTAATTAACGTCTTTGTATTTAAAACCATTTAAAATAATATAGGAATGAAATTAACGCTGGATCTGATAAAGTCATAGAGCTTGCTATAAACTTACCATCAAATTCTATGCAAAAAGCTCCTCTTGAAACAGGAGTTTACGGTAAACCGTTGGAAAAAGAAATCTGCAAAGGGCAAATAAAAAGCAAGTCAAACACTTTAGATAAACGCTTGGAAGTGCTACTGCATATCTCTAGCGATCAAACAGCCGATATTGAAACTACTTTGCACAATGTGAAATTGCTGATTAGCAGAAATATAAATGTGTTCACAACAGATCAAAGTGGACGGACTTTTCTACATCATCTGCTTATGAATATTCGTTTAGAGAACAAACTTGGGGAATTAGTTGAATATTTATCGTCAGTTTCCAGCTTGAGTCTATTTGATATTATTGATGTTGATGGAAACACTCCTCTACATCTTGCAATAAGGAATTTTGAGCCCGATTATAACTCGCTGTCAATTCTTTATTCGAATGGCACTAGTTTCAACACAGTTGCTAAAGATGATCATTCACTTTTGAGCCTTGCAGTAATACATTCAAGAAGCATTACCCTTCTCCAGAATCTCATAAAATTTGGTGCTGACTGGCAACGTTTCTGCAAAGAAGAGAGCCTCCTTCATCTTGCAGTTTCTAGGGGTAACCTAAATGCCGCAAAATTCCTTTTGGACTTAGGAATTTCCCCAAACGTCACAAATTCTAAGTTGAGAACTCCTCTCCATGTTATCGCAATGCATCTCGCTCACTTTAATGACTTAGAAATCTGCAAAGTTTTAGCTCAAGCAGGAGCAAATTTGAATGCAAGGGATATAGACAAATTAACTCCTTTGAACATGGCTTCGATGCGAAAGAACAAGACGGAGAGTTTGTCAATCATCAAGTATCTGATTGCTTCTGGAGCAGATCCGTACGCAACAAATAAGGAAAATAAGGTATTCCTTTCCAATTTAATTCAAACAAATGGTCCGGACAGCCTTTCTTTAGAAGAGGTACATTCATTAGCTGAATATCTGGAAGAAAAAGGTTGCATAAAATTATTCGACATTCCCAGTGCACACTCTAAATACACTCCGCTCCATTGGGCTGTAAACAATTTCGATGTAGACGACAAAACTTTATCTCGATTGCATTCCAACGGAGTAAACTTTAATTCTCTAACAATTCACGGAGATTCAGTTTTATCTTTGGCTATTCTAAGTAAACGGAGCATTCGCCTTATCAAAAGTCTGATTGAATTTGGCTCGGACATGGGCTATGTTAAGGATGGGGGAATAAATATGCTGCACACTGCATGCGAAGTTCCGCATTTGGAAGCCATACAGCTACTTCTAAAACATATAGATGTAAACAAAATCACAGACCAGAAGTTGACACCTTTGCATTATTTAGTAGGCGCCTGCAAAGAATTGACAATAGAAGCGTTATCTGGCTTGGTCGAAGCTGGTGCAGATCTTAATGCAAAAGCACTGAATGACAACTCAATCCTTCATCTAGCTTGTTTTAGAAGAGATAAGGAAGAACCTCTTGCCACTATGAAAAACCCAATTGAGAATGGAGCCGTGGAATTTGATGAGGAACAATTAGATTTTATTTGTAAAGTCTTGAAAGAGTCACCGCTAAGTACAGACCTAGAGTTTGAAAATATGCAAAAGCATTTATTTGCAAAAGGCTTCTCTGGATTATTTGAGCATGTAACAAACGCTGATGATTCTCTTGAGATTGTTGAAATCCTGAAATTTCTAATTGGGCAAGGGGCAGACGTCTTTTTGACAGATATTGAATCTTGCACGTTCTTACACCGATTTGCAGAAAGAAAGAAACTCACTCAATGCCAAGTCCAAGAGCTTGCAGAATACCTTATTTTGGCAAAAGATTTTGGCAAATTATTCGTCATTCCAAGAAGGGATAGGAAGACACCGATACATTTACTGAAAAAACGTTTTAACGTGGAAAATATTATCTTGCTTTTAAAAGAAAAAGGGGTAAGTCTTGAAAATGCATTTTGTGAAAACGCCATACCCAATCTACAGAATGCTATTGTGGATACTCTGGTGAGCTTTGCTGAAGGCTTTTGTCAAGGATTAGATAAGGTAAATCACGAGAGTAATCCCGATCCAAACCTTCTAACAACGGCTATAAATGGAACCTTGAAGACCCTCAAATCTATTTTAATTGCACCAAACATGGACGTTAATCAAGTTGATGTTGATGGAAACACCGCACTTCATCTGGCGGCCGAATTCTCCAAGGAGAAATTGGAAATGGTGAAAGCACTTTTAAGAAGTGGAGCAAACGTAAAATTAAAAAATAAAAGACAAGAAACACCTCTCCACTGTGCAGCCTTATCGGATGTAAAAATTGGTCAACTAGACACAATTAAATTGCTAATTAGGAACGGGGCTGAAGTGTGTGAAAAGTACGATTACAATTTCACATTTCTTCATGTTCTTCTTGTCGGTTCAAAGCTGATACCATCTCAATTTCATGATTTAGCAAGTTACCTTATTGATGGCGGACACAAAATTATATTCGATATTTCTGGAGGTCCAAATGATTTAACAGTTTTTCAATGCGCTCTCCAATATTTGGATATCCAGGAACGCACTTTGTCCCTTCTTTTCTCAAATGGAATTAACTTTAACGCAGTTGATGGATCAGGAGATTCCGTGCTTTCTTACGCAATCATTGGAAAGCAGAGCAGTGAAATAATTTCATATTTAATTTTGTACGGAACAGATCCAACCCATTTGAATAACCACAAGCAAAACTTTCTCCACCTACTTTGCAACGACAATGAGTCTGCCGACATTTGCGATAATGTTCATGAGTTGGACACTCTTCAAATTTTAATTGCAGCAGGATCTAATGTAAATGCAAAAGATGAAAATGAATCTACTCCCTTGCATATAGCATCTACTCGCAAAAAAGTGCAACTTGATATTATAAAATGTCTGATTGACAACGGAGCGGATGTATTTTCAAAGAGCAAGATAGGCAACACGTTCCTTTTTAAATTGCTAGCTACGCAGATTAAGGAAAAAAGTCCTTTATTATGTCTTCACGACTTGGCCAATTACCTCGTGGAAAAAGGATACGCCCAATTATTCCAAGTTCCAAATGGGACATATGAAATTACTCCCTTGCATTTAGCAACTGGTGCTTTTGAAATAGAGCCACGAACACTATCTCTGCTTTATTCAAACGGCGTTGACTTCAACTCAATCCAAGCTGACGGATCCTCTCTTTTGTCAACAGCGGTATTGGCAAAGCAGAATATTCAAACGCTAAATACTTTGATTGATTTAGGTGCAGATTGGAAATGGACCAAAAGAGGAGGGCAGAATTTGCTTCATCATTCAGCTCAAGTTGGACATTTGGAAGCAATGAAATTGTTTATAAATTTGGGAATTAGCGTAAACAGTGCCACGGTTCAGGAAACCACACCAGTCCATTATTTGGTGCGATGGTGTGAACAAAATGTTGTAGAAAGCTTAAACGTCATTTCGAAGAGACAAAGAAAATTTTGTAGATGTCGTAAAAATTCTGGTTGAGAATGGAGCTAAGGCTGATGTTAAGGATAATGATGGATGTACTTTTCTTCACAAAATTGTCCCCATGCCAACACCACTTGTTTATCATGAGCTTGTAAAGTACTTGTTTAGCAATATCCATCCCAAGCTTTTTAATGTCCCAGGTGGAGAGGATCAACTTACCCCATTTCAATATGCAGTAAAAAATTCAGAACTTGAACGAAGGACATTGTTGCTGTTGCAATATTCTGGTGTAAATTTTAATTCTGAAAGGTCAGGAGCCTTATCAGTTTTGCATGCTGCTGTGGCTGGAAACAGAAGCCAAAAATTTATGTCCCAACTCATTTCATGTGGAGCTGACTGGAAGGTATTGGATTCATTTGGAAATAACCTGCTTCATTTAACAGCCAAGCTTGGCCATTTGGATTTACTTCCTTTCTTCATAAATTTAGGATTAGAAGTAAATTCCGTCAATTATCTTGGAATGACTCCGCTCCAATTTGCTTTAGAATATAGTAATAATAACCCAGATATTTTAAAAGTTGCAAATTTATTATTAGAGAAGGGAGCAGATATAAATACGAAGGACGTAAGAGGTGCAAGTCTTCTCCATTCAACTATAAATAGAGAAGACTCTTTAGGAATATTTTTAATCTTGGAGTTTTTGATTGAAAATGGAGTAAATGTTTTAGGAAAAGATGGGGAAGAAAACACATTTATTCATAAGCTTGCTTTGAAGGAGGGCGTAAACGAAGATTTTGATAACTTTGCTATTTACCTCATAGAGAAAGGACTTGGCGAGTTATTATTTCTTCCTGGAGAGAGTGGACAAGCATTGTTGGATTTGTTAAAGGTAAAGTTTTCCTTAACAAAATCATTGTCCCTTCTTAAAGATGCTGGAATAAGCGTGGACAAAAAAGTTGACAACGAAAGCTTGGCTAATTTAAGAAAACTAAATAGAGCGACTGCCAAATTAGCCAGTTCAGTCAATGAAATTCCCAACGAAACTCTCACTTCTGTTTTGGAAGTAGAAAATACCAAACCTGAAGGAGGCAATGCCCTCAATTTATTCGTACAAGGTATTACAGAAGGTATTACGGAAGTAGTAAGGATGGCCGAAACTCTGGTTGAAAATGCTTCAAATGCAAATAATGATGAGAGTCACGAAAAGAGTTTGGATGGGAAAGATTTTGAAGTAGATTTAGAACTAGACTAAGGCATTAATTTTACTGATTGCATGAGCACTTTGAACATTTTATCTTATGTACTAGTATTTTTATTTGTACAACTTTTTATTTCAAGTCGACACGAAAAACGCGAGGATTAAGATCTGCATTATTTGTGCATTTTAGATCTTCTTTAATTACAAGTTACGCTCTGGCTAATTATAAGCACTCAACAATTTATACCGTTTAAATATTTATTTATAATACTTCCTCCTAATATGTGTGACAAATTACTTTCATAACTAGATTAATTAGATTAATTGTTAACGCTTTAATAAAAGAGCTACGTCAGCTTATCAGCTTTTTAGCCTGACGTGACAATTTTACTTCCTTCACGAGTCATATTAAAACCTTTTGGAAGAAGTAGTGCAAATATTTTGCTATTTAAAAGGAATGAAATGACGAGATGTGGTGAATGGTTCAGTCAAATTACAAACTGCTTTTAATCGGTCGTGTTTTATTATCTTTTTTCAATAAAATGTGATAATTATGTCAAATTATAAGTCTCTTGTTCTTCGCAACAATTACTTCTGCTCTTCACAACTGTGGATCCGACACCCAATTAAAAGTACTTCAACACGTCTTGCAAAATTCAAACCCATCAATCCGCCCACCGCCAGGAACTAATGCGACTTTAGTTACTTGTAGCATGGACATCCTCAAGGTCCTCTGGGTTGATGAGAACCTCCACCAGTTCAGCATCGACGTAAACTTCCGCGGGGAATGGAACGACCCACGTCTCCAATACGAGAAGATTATATCATCTTGCTCCAACTTCAACTACCTTTCTATTTTAACCGAAAACGACGTAGCAAAAATATGGAAGCCGGATCTCTACCTCCCCATAGAAGTTGTTGGGGAGGTGCATAACGTTTTTGGTCGGAATGAATTCGTCCGTGTCTACCCAAATGGTAATGTTCTGTGGAGTCTTCATGTAAGAACGACTTTGTATTGTACTGGGATTGGAAGTCGCCCCAGAGAATTTATGTGCCCCATGACATTACATACGAATGGTGTGGAGAAGTATGACGTACTTCTAAAATGGGATGATGAAAACCCAATTCAAGTCCAATTTACGAGGAGTGATATTTTCATTCAAGACTACGTTTTGGGAGATACTGTAACCAGCGAGGATGACTACATTAGTATTGCGGGAGATCACTCGGAGCTAATAGCAGAGTTACATTTCATTAGGAATATTAAATATTAGAAAAAATAATGCTAATCACGCATAAATAAATTTTACAATTGAATATTCAATAAATTACTTAATTCGTACACAGCTTCAAAGTTCAACTGTTGTATAATTGGCTATTAATTTTTATTTAAATTGCAGAGTTTAAAATGCAGAATATCAAAGAAAGGCGGACTTGTTAATTCAAACGCAAAAATTTGTTATTTCTCTTATTTTGCCTTAATCATAGTGAATGTTTACCGCTCCTAGTTAACTTTATTAATGGCATTTCTAGTCACGCAAAATATTCCAGAAACATTTAAGCAACTAGCAGAATCTTAAGATTCTCGGATTAATCATTTTATGATTTTATTCGCGTCAAAAATTTTTTGTTTCCAAGCTAGACAAGTGGGGTATCATTTTAACCGTCTCAAAAAGTTACATGAAAAACGGAAGCCAGAAGTAAAAAACATTCAAACAGGAGAGAGATAATCGCAGAGAAAGAAAATTTGATATTTTTTGAAAAATTAAACTTTTCAATCTGAGATATACAAAAGGTGTAGTTTTTGACGGACTATCCGAAAGTGACGGAAACTTGACTAACGGAAAATCAAGAAAAATTCATATACTCGAGATTTTTAAATTTTAAGGTTTTTTACTCTTTTATTAAAAAATCGGCTGGATTGCTATCTCTAAACTTTTTAATATGCGCAATCGATTTAGTTTTCAACATTGATCAAAATGATATGTCACTCTTTTAATTCGGAGACCTACACAACTCAAATAAAATATCTTTATAATCCAATCCCGTAAGGTTTGCCAAAGCTGGGCCGGCACTGAATTTCTAATCTACTTTTACAAATCATCCTTATCACGTTCTCCCACATTTTAAACCTAATTTATAAATTCATATTTGGCATATTTTGCCTTTTAAGGTCATACCCATCCTTGCTTGTTCCAGGACAAAATCTGTTGTGCGTAGCTTTCACACAACCGATTATTTTGTATGGCCTAATTATATATTTCAAAAGTACTGATTATTTAAATTATAAACTTCGAATTTGGTTTATAATATAATTTTTCACAAAGCAAAAGCCGAAACGCATAAAGTTTTCAGAATTGAGCGTAAATTAAATTTTAAAAGCGTGCACAAATTAAACTGTACCTTTTTTTAAGCACATCGTAGCAATGCATATATTTCAAATACTTATTAATCCTTAGACGTAGAAGCCTAATATAGGTCTACCTACTTTGAAAGCAATTAACATTTTAATTACATAAAAGTTGTTTCTACCTACGTCATTTTTTCCAATTTCATAAACTTCGAACAATCAATCGATATAGCACATCCTGTTTCGAAGGAGTGATAGTGCCATTCTAACTGTGTTATGCTGCTCAAGTTCTACTCTTCAAGTGTTTTACAAAATGCATAAAATGTTTTTCAAAATATTACTTTTCCTTCCATCAATTCTCGTACTTGCACAAAGTCAAGATTTAATAGCAATTTACCAACCGCTTCCACATCTCCCACCAAAAGACATCCAAATATTTACCTTTTCCAGAAGCTTTACGGGCACTTTAAACCTAACAGATTATACAGGAAGATTTACACAACCCAGCCACATTATAATTGTTCATTTTGGAAGTATCAAAATATGGAATTCAGCAAAGGCTGCGAATATCCAACTTCTCGGCCAATTTCGCTATAGGCCAAGCACTTTACAAGTGATAATGACAGGAAGGAAGAGAAGAATACGACAGTTTTGTTCAATTAGATGTTACCCTGTGCTAAACCAATCCGCTTTGAATGTTTTAAATCTAAATCCCATCTCACTTTACAAGAAATGGCATAAAGATTCACAAAAAATGAAGATAAACATTCTGCCGGTCTTAAAACTCCAAACAGTTAACAAGTGCTTGAGACATAACGACCCCAAATGGCATTTAAAACATTGTCGTCAACACGAGCTACATATTCTAGTTCCATTTTACCTCTCCGAAATTTATAATTTTACGCCATATTTTCATGAGCAGGATTCAGATATTGCGGGGGAAATACACGATCATATTTGGATGCCAAAATATACAATTCTTAACGAAGTCAAAATAAACTATTATACATCTATAATTGCGCATTTTCATGACGTTGCCGCCTTTTCATTCATGTTCTGTCGGAAAATTGGCGGTGTCAAGGGCGACAAAGACAATAGTTTTAGATTTGAAGTATGGACAGTTCCATTTGAACCTGAAGCGTGGATAAGTATAATAATTTTTGGCGTATGTAGTGCTGCGGTTATCACATTTTTAAAAAGAGGTTTAAGCCCATTTCATTTTACTAAAGTGTCCCTTACTCTGCTTGCTTACAGCTGCCGCGTTCCACACGGTATTCCAAAGAGTGTCACAAAATTCTACATTTTCCTAGTCATTTTTGATTTGGTCGTTTGGGCATTTTATGAAAATGGAATAACCAGTCTAGCAATTGCTCCTAGGATGCCTTGGATGCCTAAAAATATATCCGAAGCCCTAGGAAAAGACTACGAAATACTATCAAGTGAAAAGAAATTCGGAGTTGAACTTATATCATTATTCCTTCCACATTTAAAGCGGTTTGCAAAGTCTCAGCATGGAAGATTGATAAAAGACCCGATTAAATATTTAGTGCGGTCCATGTTAAATGGCTTATTTGGAATAGAGGAAACTGGCGGCATCTATAACCGCTCAATTTTCGTAGCGAGAGATACCGATATTAATGTTCTTTTGGAACTGGAACATGCGATAAAACTATTATTTAATGATAGATTATGTAAAACAGAAACAGAAAACGGGGGTGTCCACACCTACTGGTTATTAAGCACTCCGCTAAGCTTTTTAATGAATCCAACAATCACTATAATGACTGAGGCAGGTCTATTTATTAAATGGAATGGTCGTCGTGTAGACTCGTATGGAAAATCATATTTTGAAGCTAAAGAGATATTAAAAGAGTTACAAACCTTTAAGTTTATCCATATACTTCGTTACTATCCAATTACAGAGTTGTGGTCAATGTTTGCAGAAAATAAGTTGAATGCTTTCAATCAAACTAAACAAAATCATTTGAATGAAGGGGAAAGTAAACCTGATTTAATTAATTTGATAAAGATTCTCCCAATTTTAATTTTGATCATGGTTGGTTTTGTAATCGGAGTAGAAGCTTTTATTTTCGAGTTGATTTCAAACTTTGAGCATTTTAATTATATTATAAAAGATATACAATTCTTCAAAAGAGTAACAGGAGTGGATAAAAAAAGTGTGAAATTTACTTCAATAATTGTACGCAAATTAAATTGTTGTAAACTATTTAAGTAAATGCTATCAATCTAGTCCAGCTACGTTTATTTGAAAGCAATTAGTAGTTAAATGAAAAAAGTTCTTTCTTACTAAATACGTCATAGACATGGATTTGCTATCAAATTTGACAATCAATCAATATAAATCAATATAGCCCATCCTGTTTTACCATTTACAGTCCCAGCTCAACTGTTCCAAACAGCTCATGTTATACATTTGCTTTTAAGTGTTTTAAAAAATGTATAAAATGTTTTCCAAAATATTACTTTTCCTTTCATTTATTCTCCCATTTGTAGAAAGTCGAGATTTAATCGCAATTTACCAACCACTTCTCCATCCTCCACCGGCAGATACCCGAATACTCACATTTTCTCGGAGCTTTTCTTCAACCCTCAACATTACCGATTATTTTGGAAGGTTTACTCAACCCAGCCACATAATAATTGTTCATTTTGCTAACAGAAAAAGCTGGAAGTTAGCAGAAGATGCGAATAATCTTCTCTACTTTCAATTTCTCTGGAGACCTAGCACTCTCCAAGTAATTATTACAGGAAGGGAAAGAAAGATACATAAAATGTGTTCAATAAAATGTTTCCACGTTCAAGTTGAACCTTCCTTAAATATTTTAGATCTCAATCCCACCTTTTTATATAATGATTGGCATAAAGATAACGGCATGGAAGGGATAAAAGTACTTTCGTCTAAAGCAGAAGTAGAAGATTGTCTCAAGCACAACAATATAAAATGGCACTTGGAGCATTGTCGCCAAAACGAACTCGACATTCTCATTCCATTTTACCTTTCTGAAATATACAATTTCACTTTATATTTCAATGGGCACTATTCCCAAGCCAGTTTAGAAGCTACAAATAACTTTATCATTTATTCCCCTATTGAAAATCCATTTATAAATCAAAAGTTAACAAGTTTCAGTGCTTCTCTGCCTCTACTTATAAACGAGCATTTTTATG
>JAHZMU010001272.1:0-25975 GCA_027743725.1 Rambutsinella grinnellia | reverse complement strand
TCCGCTCAGTGGAAACTAGTTTTAAGCTTTGCAATCTTCAACTCAACCAAAAGCGCTAATTTGGAGCCCTTACCTTCAATAAAATTGAGACATTTATATGTTTAAAATTACACACATCAATTACATCGCTTTAATCAGCGATGATCGGCTACCATTTCGTCAGAAAAGTGCAACTTGCAATGCTACAAGCTCCGCCCCTTTCATGGCCCCAACTATCTCATTTAAGCAATCGAGGAAATTAGCTTTAGATTGTTTTAAGCATAAAAATAGGCATTATTTTTATGAAATCTACCGCAGAATCATCTTCCTCGTAATTGATCTTTTCACGGCAATCATTCATGAGAGGGTGAGTAGCTTTACAGCAGGTTACCTCCACAGGGCTCACTAATACGAGCTTCAAATTTAAATTTAAGATCTCAAATTTAAAATATCTTAATCCCATTTCAATTGTTAAGGGATTACGCAATTGCTTGACGAGATGAGAATCGATTCGTCTTTTTAGCAGAGTCAAAGGGATAGCTTCTGATGTGGTCTTAATTGTTCGCGAGAAGTCAAGGAATTGCTGAATTGTTTGAGTTTCAAGAAAAGATGAAAATGTGCGAAGGATTTTACATTGTTTTATGACACAATGAACTTTGCAGGGATTACTAAACTTTTGACTCCGACTGATTAGCGAGTATGCATATAAAAAGAGTAAATCACACGTGTAACATGTAGAAAGTAATTGAGACTTGAGAAGAATTGCTTATTTGCTTAGTTTTCTTTCTAATCCTGCTCAAATCTTGAATTAGGTTTTTATTTAGCTGAAAAGTAGGTTATGGCAAAAAAGGATGTGATTTTTGTCAAATTGGATTAATTACTCGTATTTGTTACGATTGAATATGTATAAAAAGCAGTTAAACGCCTTGAGACAGAGGTGCGGGAGGTATGGAAGAAAGGCTATAGAATGATTGTAAAATAAAAATCTGATGTGATATGACATGATTTGACGCGACAATAATAGATGAAATATTCAAAAGATTTGGAGAAATTTAAGTCACTTTAAAATTGAAATTCATTTGATACTCATTTATTATCTACATTTCATAAAATCAACGTTTCCAAATTATAATATTTACATAATTAGAAACTAATGACTTGAGACAACTTTCGCCAGACATCCTTCCTAACGGAATAACAGCTACAAATCTAAAATTATCTTTTCTGTAGTTGCATTGTTTGTATTAATTAAAGTACTATTCGAATTAATACTACTATTATGATTGCTAATGCTACTGTTTGTCGAAGTCGAAGGAAGTGGCAGCGAATCGTTGGAGGGTTTTAGTACAAATGCAATTGGGAGATGATTATTGGCTTGAGGAACAATATTAAAGTGTGTGTTGGCAGAAGAAGAATCGAGGGACCCTGTGGGATTTACTCCATCGTCTGGCGACTTAAGGCTAATCTGTTTCCCACTTTGGTCTAGAGTAAAAGTTATTGGTTAAAATAAGCTCAGATTAATTCATATTAATTTAATCATTTTACCATAAACTATCCCGCCAAACTCCCTATTAATTTGTCTAATGTCGTCCTCCAAGTCGCCTGCGTTTTCATTCGGCGGAGGCTTCGGTCTTTTCTTTGGTGCTCTGCTAATCTTTTGATTCCTTTGTCTGTTTCGAGGTGGCTTTTCTTGTGGCGCCTCTTCCTCCTCCTCTTCTTCTTCCTCTTCTTCCTCCTCCTCCTCTTTTTTGTTTTTGGCTGGCCGATTTCGAGGCTCCTCTTCCTCCTAAATAATTAAAATTATAAACAAACTATCCATTTCGGTAAGTTAAAATTTAAATACCTCTTCTTCCTCCTCTTCTTCCCTTCTCCTTTGATTCTCCTGCCGACGAGGTGGCCGTTCCTCCTCTTCCTCTTCTTCCTCATCATTATTTCTTCTCGGCGGTGGTCTCCTATTTCTACCCCTATCCTCTTCCTCCTCCTGTTCATCATCCTCTTGTCTTATCCTTCCTGGTTGTCTATGGCCCTGGTGTCTCCTTGAAGGTCGTTCTTCCTCTTCCTCCTCCTCCTCATCTCTATGTCCCCTCCTCGGCTGATTCTTTTGCCTGTGCTCTTCATCAAATTGTTTAATCGTTCTTGTATAAATGGGATCTAACTGTACATTACTTGCTGGTGGGGGACCATGCCCCACCCCAAACCCCCTCGGGTCAAATTCTGGACCTTCTTCGTACCTTTGCCTTCTACCATCCACTCTATCATCACGATGCTCTCTGTCGTCATGCCCTGGAAATTTCAAGTCTAGATTGGGATGGTCAAATTGAGGGCCATGGAAGTCTTGATGGGATGGCCGAATAGGGCCAAAGTCTTGTGGGGAGGGGCGGAAGGGCTTATCATTTCCATAATCGTTTCCATCTTTCTGTCTTCCTCTGTCGTTTTCATGGTCCCTACCTCGCTCCCTGTCTCTTCCTCTTCCCCTGTTTCTATCATCATCCCGATCCTCATCCACATCATAATTGTGATTTGGATGACGCTCTTCATCATCATCCTTCCTCCTTCTGTTCGCATTCGCCACTGGTGCGTTGTCATAAACAGGTCGCTGATTATCATAATTAGGCTCGACATTATCCTGCGCATCTCTAATCCCAGCTTCTAATTCAGGGTCATAAGTATGCGCTTCGATATTGTCGTTTCTCCTCGGCTGGGGATTATTTGGCCTTCTTGTCCTTCCGAAATCATCACTTTCGTCAAAGGAAACGGGTTCTCGTGGTGGATATCTGTTTGGAGGAGGTGCAGGTGGAGGAGGATAAGGTAACCTTTGATTTTGATATGATCTGTCTTCATTCCCGTGATAGTCATTAAGAGGTCTTAGCTGATGTCTTTGCTTTGGCTTGGAAGGTCTTGAACCAGTTTGACCACTCTTTGGTGAATTATCAGTGTCGGGAGTGGGATCTCCGAAGAATGTATCAGAGTTGGGATCACTCCTGTGGGGAAAGTTTGGGTCATGCCTTCGAGGATTTGGATTTGGATTATAATTATGGAAAGCAGGTTGATGATTATGAGGCTGGATAGGAGCGGGGAAAGCTTGTTGTGGGTGCAAAATCGGAACGAAGCCAGCGGTTGAAGCAGGCTGTTGATAAATTTGTTGTGTGGGCACAACATGCGCGACAAGTGCGGGCTGCTGATGATAATAAATGGGTTGTTGGGGTCGTGGGTGAAGATGGCTAACGACTACTTGAGGAGTTGGCGAAGGAATTACTGCAAATTGCTGTGGATTGTTGTAAAGCATTGGCTGTTGCTGAACATAAATGGGTTGTTGGGTGACGGGTACAGGAAGAAAGTGAGATTGTGGATTGTGATGGATTTGGGAGGGTGGTTGAGGTGCAGAATAGTGATTGTGATTTGTTAACTGCCTATCTCCGCCGCCTAATTGATTTGCGTAGACTGTTTGTGGCTCTGCTTGTGCTGGGGGACGTTTCGGTGGTGCGTATTTTATACCAGGACGGGCTTTCCCTCTGTTTTGAGGGATGAAATTTTCTTCGTCTGAATCACTAACTTCATCAAGACCAGGGCTGTAACGGTTATGGTTGTTGGTGGTGGTTTGATGCTCTTTGAATACTCCACCTGGTTCTTTATAAAATGGGAGGTTGTCGTTTTGCAAAGGAAGTTGAGCGTTTTTCACTCCTGATGAAGCTTGGAGTTGTGGAACTCTGCCTGGTGGTCTCCTCCTTTCAGGAAGGAAGACTGGCCTTCTCGTTGTCGTCGTCGTTGTTGTAGTCGTCGTAGTAGTTGATGTTGTTGTTGGTGGAGTCGTTTTAATATTAATTTGAGGTCTTTTCTTCACATTTTCTTGTAATAAGCGGACGGGTAAAGATGGCTTGTCTTCGTAATGCTCATCGCTCACTTCTTCTGATGAAGTTACTTCATTCGTTGGTGCTGATTGCTTAACTGGATTTTGTCTTTGTTTAGGCGGATGAGGTTGTAACTTTGGAGGCTCCGCTCCATTCTTCAAACCAAAGGCTAAATTGGCAATTCTGAAATCCTGAAAGTCCTCAACAGTCAGGTCTTCATTGTGGGCCATCGAGACAGGGTTTTGAGTAGGAGCGTATGCATGATTATGAACAGATCTCCCGTGACCATGTTGTTGTCTTTTTGCATTTTCCGTTGTTGTAGTCGTTAGTGGAGTTGTCGGTAAGTAATGGAAAGGCTTATGGGTTGGTCTATTCCCCCCTATTTGGTCGGCTGTAACGGCAACTCGCGTCTCTCCCATTGTGAACTGCTCTTGGCTGTTGGAAGTGGAAGTATCAGAGTCGAAAACTGCGTCGGAAATACTCGCAGGTGGAATGGAATAAGCTGGGAGTGGAGCTGATGAGCTTGTAGTTGAGCCTACTCCCAACCCATGTATTGGCAAGAAGCCATCCGTGGCATTCTGAAATCTCCTGTTGATTGCTTGCTTTCCTATTTTCAAAACGATTGGGGTTGTGGATGACGAGGCGTAATTGGGAACTGTTCTTGGTGGTGAAGGACGTGGGTATGGTGTGGACTGGTCAATTGATGGGAGAGCGCTTTCACTAGAGTCAGGCTCGTATTGTTTGAGATGTTCATCATTTGATACGTCTTCCGTCGTTGCTTGAGCCAGCTCCTGATTAACATTCTTTCCTTCCAATAACGCTGTCAATCTCGGATGAAGAGTGTCATACTTCCTGTATCCGTACCAAGGCTCTTTCTTCCCTTGTGGGGGTGGCGGACTCTTCGAATTTGTAAAACCTCTCAACTTTTCTAGAATTTTTAGGGCACGCAAAGTCTGATTTTGGACTTCTACCATTGGCCCTTCTGTAATCACACTGATAAGCGTAGTCTCCCCTGGCTCTTCGAATGAATCTTCAGATGACACCTTTTCATTTTGTCTATACTCTTCAGGAATCACGGCTGTTGTTGGGATGATGAGTCGATTCGTTCTTGTGTCGTATTTGATTATGTTACTCCCGAATAAAACATTTCCCTTATTTCCATCGCCACTTCGCGAGCGTAGGCTCAATGTCAAAACAACTTTGGGCTTTTTGTGAAATTTATCTGTATAATTTTGTTGGATTAAGCTGCTTGCTTCTGCCCTTGGCGAGTAGTCAACATCCGGGAGATGATGAGATGAATTGGAATCCGAAAGGGTGATGACGGAGTATTCATTTTTAGTGCTGTTGATTCGATCCGTGTCATCACTTTTGTGTGTCTCGTCGACATATTCGTATTTTACTAATTTGCTGACTGAGTTAAATTGAGTGACGGGCTCTTCCATTGATTGACTTGGGTCGGAGGGAGATTCTCCTAAAAATAATAGCTTTTAAATAAAAGGGTTTAAGCCTTGAAACATTAAATTATTAAAACTTACCCCCCTTTGTTGGATTGAATGACTGGGTAGTGGCACATCTTGTTAATTGTAATTGTATCAAAAGCGTAAGCAGTACCTGAAAAAGCAGATTCCTTTAATTTTTTAACTTGACTTTACTTAATTTTCACACTTACCCGAATATATGAATTTCGTCTCATACTTTCTCTTCACTTTGAAACTTTGTAATAAACAGGAAGGTAAACTATTAGCTTCTGAATTCATTAGAAAGTGTGAACCGGGAGTTAAACGGTATAATCTTATTTTGCTTTATAAATTTGGATTTGTTAGTAAGTAGGTGGTAGGTATATATAGTGGCAGGTTCTTAGTCAAAATTTACTTAAAAACTTTCACGGACTATCCATCTCTTCCAAACAATTAATTTTCCAACACTTTCGTAGAACGGTCAACACTTGACTACCATCCTCTTTCTAACTAGTTTTCAACTAATCATTTCTTCTCTAATAATTTTATGAAAAAATATTAATATCACACATATCTCACACTATTATGTCATTTGTCAACTAATTATCCTCACTTTGCTCACCAGTCCCAATTATTCCCGTCCTTCTCGCCGTTTATGCAACAACAAACAAGAAAATTTCAGCAACATCATTATCCTTCTCTCTCTCTCTGGTAAAAAGATCATCAGTGTAAATAATGGTGGCTTAAAGATGACAAAATCGCAAACAAATGTTTATTACATTTACACGGTAGTTGAGACGGAACCCTTTGAGCTTAAAATAAAAATAGAGAATAATGTCGTGCTTTATTCAACTTTGTTACGGATAATCGAACAAAGCTATTATTGCTCAATAAAAGGGCTCTCAAATCTCAGGCCCTGCGTTTTCGCAAAACTGGCACAAACTAAAAGGGAGCTCAGTAGTCAGTAGTTTAACCGATTATTTAAGGGTATTGTGAAGGGTTTACGTGACAATACTCTGATGATTTGTCAGCATCACACACATCATCAGTTACATTTGTAACAGGTAATTCGTTTATGAATTTTTTACCCTTTTTCAGGGCAGCTACTGACATTTTCGCATATCGCATGATATCCTCCATCTTTGTTCAGTGGAAATTAAATGCATCACCACCTCCACACCAGTGCGGTGGGTTAATGTATGCAGTCAACTATATAGCTGGGGATTGCAAAACGTCAAGATTATTTATGCAAAATGTTGGAGGAGACGAGGAGACGAGGAGGGGAGTGCAGTCAGTCATGATGATCTGATAACCTCTTCCCTTTCTCCCTTAGATAAGAGCAACCGACACCTCTAATGTATTTTTTAAGATTAAGCGCGACACGTTAAATTTGGAGAAAATGAAGCATGAAACCGTTTACTCTTGAGTAAGAAGTTGGTTGAAAAGGGTGTAAATTGAATGAAATGATATGGTAAGATGCAAGCGGAACGGATTGGGCGTTATGTATGTCTAAGTCGCAAAATGACTGATGCCTTGTTTGGGAGACAGTGCGAAAATGGCACAGATTCTCTTTAGGAATGGGTTGAATGGTACGTTTCACTTGAATAGGCTGAATCATTAAGAGACGAGGAAAAGCGTGTTTTAATTAGTAGATTTCTATAATTTAATTGTCAATTTCATTTCTGTTTAATGTCTGAGGTTTTTCCTAAAGCTGACAAAAGTGTTTAGTAAACTTTTACTTATTTTTTTGCATATCACAATGAAACTTTTGGATTAAACTTTAAGCGTATAAAATTTCAGGGATTGTCAGAATTGTCAATGGGAATGTTCAGTGTGTCAGAAACGTGAAAGGAAATTACTTTGAGTATGAAATCTGACGAAACTAAATATAGTAATTCGCGTGAGCCCTATAAAATCATGACATGAGCTTGTTAAAATGATTCCTGTTTAATCAAGTAGGATACAAGTATGCCAAAGCTAAAGCAGTTAGCAGGAAATATGCTTTAACATAACGGAATATTTAAGAATGGAGCCAAGGGCAATTTACATTTCATTGAAAGAATTGAAAGGTTAATCATTTCCTTCAAGGAAGTTGAAATTATTTCAGAGATTAATTCGGTATTGTTTTCGAATTTAGAGATTACATTTACCTTTTTAAAAGCATTATTTTTCATGATTGTGGAATTGGCTAAATAAGTTGGAGTTGAGTTTTTAAAGTTACGTATATTCAGATTTTAATTCAAAATGCTTTAAAATAACCGTAGCGGATTGAGTTTCAATCAAATCATCGGCAAAAGCATTAATTGTTAACAAGCAAGTCTAATCTAAACCATTTGAGGTGATATAAGCTTGAATAGAAATGTCGCAATAGACTTCCTCTTCATTCCCAATAGGAAATGGAAGCTTAGAAATTTCGGTAAATTATCGGAAATTTGGAAGACTTCCTTGTGGTTTGGTCTAGTTTTATACTAATTTAATCGAAAAGTCGTACTATAACAAGCTGCTTATCCAATCAATTGAGTTTTTTGTAAACTTGAAGTGTCTACTCATCCAGTAAATTGTTGAGGAAGAGGAACCCTTTTAAAATGGATCATTGAACAATTGACAGGGCCCATCTCCAAAAGCTTCTTCACGATGCAGACGTATTAAGAATGAATGCACCATTTCCTTATTTAATTTTGATATAAAAAGCTAATCAAAATTGGAGCAAAAGTGCTATTTCATTTGTCGTCTTTCTTAGAATCGCTTCTTCTTAAATTGTCTTTTTTAATTCTGTAGATCTGTTTAATTGGCTTGGGATAATTATTCTATCGTATCTGTATAGTAATTGGCAATTACTAATTGTTTAACTAATTGGAAACTAAAGCTTACAAGCTTTTTCTGGTAAGGGATTTATTAGGAGTCTTAAAACACACAAGCTTTTAGCTCGCACAAAATAATATCTGCAATTTACTAACAACCACGGTCCATAATTTGGCAAAATGGTCTATGTAATATTTAATTCATTTCTACTCGGGAAAGCTGCTAGAGCTTATGGTTTGCATTATATCCTATCTAAATCAAAAGTAGTTATTGAAAGGATTGGGCTTTGGGTTACGGTGAATAGGTTAGTTAGTTAGTTAGTTAGTTAGAATAGTTATTACTTGTTATAAGTTAATTGTAGCAGATTTTAGCTAGTGAACAGGATCTCGTGCGAAGACAGGGTACATGTTTCATATCCTTTTATGCCATAAGACGCCGTAGAAAATCCAACAAATAAGCGTTTTTGGGAATTTTCAAATATTAATTCAAATACAAAATTTAATTTGCTTCTCCAAAGTCGATGTAACCTATCCAATCTTTTGCTATCATTTTGGCTGAATTTTTTTGAGCTGACGCTTTAATAAAAAATTGATTTCTGGAACAGCTATATTTTTAAATTTAATTTAGTTTTCAAAATTAAGTTGTTTACTCACAGTTTACGAATACCATTTTAATTTTCTTTTAACCCAGTCTAATTAAACAAATCTGTGAATTAATAATATATGTAAAAGCAATAATAATTAATAAAAATGTTGAAAAAGACTGACTTCATTCCTTTCTTTATTCATTGCTCACTTTATGAATTAACAAGATGCAGAAAGATGTTGTTCACAGTATATTCTTAAATCACAGCCTTGAGAATACGATTAAATATTTAATGGGCGATTCCGAAATTTTTCGCAATCATTAAGCAATTTTAATTTGCAAATAAAATTGCGTGTTTCGTTGTGCGCAATGGGGTTACTCAAATCTGGGAGAAATTGCCTACCCCTTTTGTTTTATTACTTGAAGCGAATAGGACCATGCTTACTGATTGTGTGTTTAGCCACTTCCATTCTTCTCTACTACTATCAAACGGAAGATGTCACCGATGCAATAGGGTTGCTATTAAAGGGTCCGGCCATAACCATTTTGGAGAGTGACATCGAACCCGAATCCAACACCGACCGATGGGGCTCAACCAACGCAAAGAATTTTGACATGGCTTGCCAAATCCCCCAACTCGAACCGTATTCGAGTGCAGTGAAGGCGTACTTACAGACTTTAGATAATAAAAGTATGATTGTGAAAAACAGATGCAGATATCATAAACTTTTTAAGTCGACTTTGGAAGGTAGAATTGTCCCGGTGTTGAGTAAAGAACGTATGCTCAGGTTTCATGGAATTCGGGGCTGTTGCTACAAAAACTTTTCGAGGGGCTCTGGGGATTACGTCAACAAGTAGTTTAAAAGATGATACTTTTTAAGATACTTTATCTTGAATCTCGTTTTTATTTTTTAGTATCTCTAAAAGCTGTTATCCATTATCCTTAAGAGAACCGACAAAGATTCCACCAGAACACGAGTTTATCCTAATATCATGCAAGAAAAAGCTACGCAGAAATTCAAATGTCGATGTCCATTTATTCACTCCTATTAAACCGGAAGTAGAGGAGAGATTAAATAGAAATGTAGAAGAGAGGAAAAGAAAGCCGAATGTTGTCATTCTAAGTCTTGATGCTGTGTCAAGAATGAATTTTATGAGAAGTATGCCAAAATCATATTCTTATCTAATGCGCGAGATGAACGCTGTGGAAATGAGAGGATTCCACAAAGTTGGAGGTAGGCATTTTTATTGATGATAAACTGTTATTGATATGTATTGGCGCACATTAATTTTACTCCCTTTCCACTTAGATACAACTGTTCATAATCTATTTCCTTTATTGTTATCTCAATCATATGAGGAAGTACGTTCGGGATGTGGGAAAGATAAAGTGTATGACAATTGTCCTTTAATTTGGAAACTCTTCAGGGATAAGAGCTACCGTACTTCATACGCTGAAGATCGACTTGACATATCCAGTTTTAATTATGCATATGGCTCTGGCGATCGCGGTTTTATAACTCAGCCAACAGACTATTACTTGAGACCTTTTGCGATGGTAGCTGCAACAAAATACAATAATTTTAATCTGTGCTACGGACCTAGAAAAACTTTTGAAGTTTTGTTGGACAATGTACAAAAGCTGATGTTTCAAATGGGTCGGAATGGGAAGCCTTTCTTCCAATTCACGCACTCCACAGGACTTACCCATGATCATAATATACGTATGGCAGAATATGGAGATTCGCATCTATTTCAACTGCTAAAATGGATGAAAGAATCAGAAATTATGAATAACACCCTCTTTATAATAATGAGTGATCATGGGTGGAATCGTGGCGAATTTCTCAACACCATCCAGGGTCGAGTAGAAAGTCGGCTTCCACTTCTGTATCTTGTTTTGCCGGATTGGATGAAAAGGGGTAAGTATTCCAGAGCATACGAGAATCTTTTGGTGAATAGAGAACGACTCGTGACCACCTACGATTTGCACCAACTCTTGCTTGATATACTAAATCCGGAAGTGATGCAGAATGGTAACATTGATAAAAGGCAGAGTCAAGTTTCAGGTACACCAGATGCTTTAATACCACGTGGGATCTCTCCATTACTTCGTATCCCGAAGTCAAGGACATGTGAAATGGCTGCCATTGACCCAAACGCTTGTATTTGTAAATTCCTTCGACAGTTATCGAGAAATAGCACTGCAGCATTCAAGGCAGCCACTATGGCTGTTGATAAAATCAATTCTATGCTAAACTCATCACCCAATTGCTCTTTTCTTTCATTATCTTCAGTTACAATGGCACAGCATGGGATTCAACGGGAAAATGATAAAGATTGGGAAGGTATCCGTGTCAACTTTCAGACAAAACCAGGAAATGCAACGTTTGAAGCCCTCGTCGCCACTACGAGATCAAAGCTGTCTGAATTTTTCAAACGGACATCACATAACTGGAAAGTTGTTGGAATGATTAGCAGGACAAATTTGTATGGAAATCAAAGTCATTGTGTTCATGATAGATTTCTCAGGTCATATTGTTATTGTGTATAACCTAATTTTAAACTATGATTTAAATTGTACAAAAATACATTACAATTTTTGCTTGAAATGTCTAAATAAAAGTGCAAAAATCTAAATTGTGACTACATTCATTTCTTGGATTCATGACTTGTTTGATGATCAAGGTAAATATAAAGAAGCATCGGCATCTCCTTCGCCCGGTACAGCGAAGGTAACGCGTTATAAAAGGCTATTATAATGAAGGACGAGTTGTAAGAATGGTTCTTAAGTACAGCTTTAGTAATAGGGTTGAGTAATATGACTGATTACGAAATCTTCCCAAAGCAATTTTTTCTTATAAATAAAATTACATTTTCCCTTGTGCGCAATGAAGCTAATCAAGTCTCGGAGAAATTGTATACCCCTTTTGTTTTATTACTTGAAGCGAATAGGACCATGCTTGCTGATTGTGTGTTTGGCCATTTCATTTCTTCTCTACCATTATCAAACGGAAGACGTGACCGACGCATTAAAATTGCTAGTAAAAGGCCCGGCGATAACCATTTTGGAGAGTGATATCGAACCCGAACCCAACACCGACAGACGGAGCTCAGCCAACCAAAATGATTCTAGCATGGCTTGCCAAATCCCCCAACTCGAACCGTATTCAAGTGAAGTAAAGGCCTACTTGCGAACTCTAGATAATAAAAGTATGATTGTAAAAAACGGATGCACTTACTATAAATTCTTCAACTCGACTATGGACGGAAGAATTGTCCCGGTGTTGAGCAAGGAAATTATGCTCAAGTTTCATGAAATTCGGAGCTGCTGCTACAAAAACTTTTCGAGGGGATCTGGGGACTACCTGATCAAGTAGTTTCTAAATGAATACTTTTTAAGATAGCCTATCTTGAATCTCGTTTCTTATTCTTTAGCATCTCCAAAAGCTGTCATCCACTATCACTAACAGAAGCGACAAAGATTCTACCAGAACATGAGTTTATCATCATTTCATGCGAGAAAGAGCGAAATGGTTCACGCTGGAATAAAACTATTGATGTCCATTTATTCACCCCTATTAAACCGGAAGTAGAGGAGAGATTAAATAGAAATGTATTAGAGAGGGAAAGAAAGCCGAATGTTGTAATTCTAAGTCTAGATGCTGTGTCAAGAATGAATTTTATGAGAAGTATGCCAAAGTCACATTCTTATCTAATGCGCGAGATGAATGCTTTGGAAATGAGAGGATTTCACAAAATTGGAGGTAAGCTATAATTGCTGATAGGCTATCGGATGATGGCACACATTAATTTTACTCTCCTCTCAGATTCGTCAGTTCAGAATATGTTTCCCTTATTGTTATCTCAATCTGATCAAGAAGTATACTCGGGATGTGGGAAAGATAGATTTTATGACGATTGTCCTATCATTTGGAAATTCTTCAGGGATAAGAACTACATTACCTCATACGCTGAAGATCGAAATGACATATCTATATTTAATTATGCGTATGGGCCTTGCTGTGATGGTTTTATAACTCAGCCAACAGACTATTACTTGAGACCTTTTTCAGTGGAGGCTGCAGCAAGATTACACAATAATTATAATCTGTGCTACGGGCCTAGAAAAAGTTTTGAAGTTTTGTTGGACAATGTACAAAAATTTATGTTTCATATGAAGCGGAATGGAAAGCCCTTTTTCCAATTCACGCACTCCACAGGACTCACCCATGACCATAATATACGTATGGCCGAATACGGAGATCCGCATCTGTTTCAACTGCTAAAATGGATGAAAGAATCAGAAATTATGAATGACACTCTCTTTATATTAATGAGTGATCATGGATGGAATCGGGGCAAATTTTTTAATACAATCCAAGGTCGAGTAGAAAGTCGGCTTACACTGCTCTACCTTGTTTTGCCTGATTGGATGAAAAGGGATGAGTATTCCAGAGCATACGAGAATCTTTTGGTAAATAGAGAACGACTCGTGACTACCTATGATTTGCACCAACTCTTGCTCGATATCCTAAATCCGGAAGTGATGCAGAATGGCAACATTGATAAACGGCAGAGGCAACTTTCAGACACACCGGATGCTTTAATACCACGTGGGATCTCTCCATTGCTTCGTATCCCGAAGAAACGGACTTGTGAAATGGCTGCCATTGACCCAAACGCTTGTGTTTGTAAATTCCTTCGACAGTTGGCGAGAAATAGCACTGCAGCTTCCAAAGCAGCTTTGATGGCTGTTGATAAAATTAATTCTCTTCTAAGCTCATCATTTAATTGCTCTTTTCTTTCATTGTCTTTCGTTTCAATGGCGCAGCATGGGATTCAGCAAGAGAAGGATCGAGAATGGGAAGGCATCCGGGTCAACTTTCAGACAAAACCAGGAAACGCAACTTTTGAAGCCCTGGTTGCCACTACGAGATCAAAGCTGTCTGATTTTTTCAAGCGGACATCACATGACTGGAAAGTCGTTGGAATGATAAGCAGGACGAATTTGTATGGAAATCAAAGCTATTGTGTTAACGATAGATTTCTCAAACCATATTGCTATTGTGTTTAGGTTATTAGTAAACTAAATTATGAATTGTTCCTTGAAAATGTCTTAAATCAAGTTAAGTCATGCTTTTATTCTTATACGCAAGCCCAACCTCCTGCTTGGCTTGCTACACATCTCATATTATCCCGTGCTTTTGTAACAAATACGATGAGAGCGTAAACGATCCCAACTTTAGTGATTGTTGCGGTATTGCAAAAGTGATATTGAACGTGACACGCAAAAAAAGGAGCGAGACTCATTCGCTCGCAAATCTGACAAGCGACAAAGTAGGATTAAAGTGTTAGCTCCTCATTAAAATACTAAACTGGGGCTTCACACGAAGCATGCCATTTTGAACCGGAGTTGAAAAGTTGTTATTTTATAAACAATTGACAAATCACTCAATGCGTGTTGATCATCATTAAAGCTTGATTTTATGGTAGTGGTTTCAACGGTTGTTGCCTTCGCCTTTACCGTAATTCCTCCATTTGTCATTGCCAGATATGGAATCACGTATCACGTCCGCATTTACGCCGTCAGTGCAACAGCCCGCATTTTTCATCCAGTTGAGCTCATTTTTTCGCAATTCTATTTGCTCACTTTTACTTTCGTGATTGATGGCTTATTTACGACAATTTTGTTTACGCCCACGCAATTTAATTTGGACCATAATTTTTAAGTTGTAATTTTGTACTTGATTGAACTTGCGCTTGCCATTTGATCAAAAATTTACGGAATGGAGATGCACTTAAAAAATCAGGTTCAAATTGATTAACAAATCGTGTTCTCCGCAATCATTTCTTAACAAAGCCAAACTGTGGTTAATTTTTACACTTGAACTGTGTGAATGTCGTAAAATCTCTTTGTTCCATCGTTGATAAAGCGGAACATTTTTGGCCATCTCGTCTTTGACACTGTATCGATTTTTTCACATAAAAGATTTCTTTTGTCCCTGCAATTAAGTATTGAAATGTTTAACTGTTAAAATCGCAAAGAGATGATGAAAACACCCATTTTATTCACAGTTATTTTTCATACATTAAATTGAAAATGGCGTGATTGCGTTCGCATTACCTAATTGAAATTTCAAACATATTTCACATCCTTTTTGTCACGAGTTGAAACCAATAAGACTACTACCGTCACTAATTTCTCAATGGCATAATTTTTGAACTTTACATTTTTCATTGTCTCGTGTAAAAACGTTTAATTGCGGACAATTGTGGTGATTGGTAATGGTGGCGAGAGAAGAGAAATGTAAAAATTGATTTTGTTCCTCTTTACCGTTTTCCCTTTCATTTTTGTTGGTATAAAAGCGCCCAGGAATTAATTCCTGATTATCATTTGCTTCTCAAAGTTTAAAATCAGAGCAGCTTAAAAAGCTTTTTATTTAAAAAAATAAAATCGGGAATTCCTGAAAAATATTCGGTAAAAATGGAGGTTTCAAGAACTACCAAGAGAATCGCTTGCATCTGCGTTTTGGCCGCTGTCGTATTTTTGGCTGTGGTCCAAGCTGATCCAGAGCCTGGTTACAGGAGGCGCCACGGTTGGGGTTGGGGATGGAGAGGATGAGGTAATTTACACTATTTTTATATAAATTTTGATTAATCACAAGCAATAACTCAAGCTTACCTAAACAACCTGCTAATTTTTCAAGCTCGTTTAGCCTTGCAAAAATACTTCCAACGTTTTACTCCGAAATTTGCGGAAGTTAAAATACTTAATTATAATTAGCTATTCCAAAATAGACCTTGCTACACAATTAAGGTGCAGCTAACAAGGAGGAGCTCTCCTCTCCTGCAGGCAGGGCTCTAACTATTCCTTATACGGTTAATGAATCAATTGGTCACTTGCTTAGTAGATTGACCCTGATCTTCACTTTGTCATAAAACAACATATCAATTTCATCTCTGAGCTTCTTTGGTTAGCCTACTATTTTTTTCATACTATAACCAGATACTCTTCAACCAGCTATTATTCAAATTTCTTATTCCGAGATCCAACCTTTTTATTATGATAATTAGGAAATAAATAATATCTTTGATTTGGTATAAAGAAGCAACTTTATCTGAATATCAAAGGTGTAGTCTAGATTTTATTACTTCCACATGATAAACATAATCAGCTCGTCAAGTTTAGAGAAAAAGGTTTCAGTGGGTGGCCCAAGAAGATGTAGTAAAAAGCGCTGAATTCCGTATAGACTTAGGCTATTTCTAAGGCAGATAACATTTCAGCGATGATAGCAAATTGCTCAAACAGGTCATTGGATTATTTTTCATCTCGATAAATCAAACTTTTTATGTAAAGCAGAATGGCTTAGGCTAAAGTTTGCAATGTGTCATTTTCCTTGTTACGTGTTGATTGTTGATTAATCTATAAATCATTCTCCTTCTAGTCCCGACTAATTACAGACAGAAACTGCAACTGTAAAAAGGCTGGAATGCTCTTGGGCTTATTTTTTTTATATAAAAATTAAAATTCAGTAAAAGTTTAATCCAATCCAAACAAGTAGCTGTATCGAGTACTTCGAAGAAGCTGTAGCTAAATGGATTAGGTCACAGAATATAGCTAGAACCCTATCATTATTGGCTATTGGTCAAACCCAATCTTGTCTCGTCTTAATAATAGTGATTATAATAGCAAATCATAGCTCAATAATTATCTTTTAGTCTAATCTCTTCACTGACTCCAGAGGCAAGGACAGAAACAAAATAGTTTATAGTCCGTTATTAAAATTCGTTTTGTTCAAGCTATTGACAGTTAATACATTTAACAATAGCTGTTTTCAATACTTATCTTAATAGTTTAGGTCTGAAAAGATAAGGATTTTTTATAGAGCGAGTGATAAAAATTAAAGTGTTGATGAAAAATAGAAAAGAAAAAAGATAAGAATTGAAATGGTCAGCACTTTGACTACTTTTGATATGGCTATTCTTCTCCGATGAAAAATGAGCTCAGAGCCCATCCATTGACCATTTATCATTTTATCAGGCTGAGCTAATAAAAAATATGTTATTCTCTTTTCGTTGTAACAAGACACTTTTTATGTTCTGAAAGTGAAAAGCTTTTCAAATGTAGATCTACATATTCATGGGTTAGGAAAATTATGCAAATCATTGTTGGCTCCGCAATTATTTAGGCGTATACGAGCTTGATTCTGCAACTCCTTTTTATTAATGTCCAGCTAGTTGGATCGCTTCCCATCGCGTGCAAAGGTCGAATACTGTTTTGTTATAACGTTAATGTTTAATATTCCATTTAGCTATCAATTCAGTATTGATAGACTGGAAGGCAAAAAATTGTGTCTTGTCGAATTATTGCATACTTCAATTCACTCTAACAAGAAGTCATAGGGAGTTGCAATGTGATAGAAATATCGTAACTAATTCAGAATGAGCGATCCAATTTCCTCATTTTTTTTATCGTACTCGAAGCGCAATGCTCAATGAATCCAATTATTAATCATAATAATTAAAAGCTTGTTTTATCCAGCAATAAATATTAAATTTAATTGAAGTGGGATGAGTTATGATGCTTATTATCTTTGTTTATTTTCTAGGGAAGTGAGGTGGGGATCCCGTTTATTCCAGAACAAAAGGGGAATGACTGGCAAGGTGTTAATTAACAGAAGCAAAATTGGATAATACTTTTATTATTTTGAAAAACATTTTTATCGCTGTAGCCTTGTATAGCCTTTGATTATTTGAATTTACAAATTAAACTATTATCAGAGTGCACAATAAAAGATTGGCCTACTAAATAAGTTTGTATTCTTTTTACAAGCATCATAAATAATAAAAAGGTTGACTTCCAAAAGCATACTTGGGTAGTTGGCAAGTCTATTTGATGTACGGTTATTGGGCAAAAAAATGCAATATTTGTGGGAATAGTGGCCAAAGCTCGCATAAATTATAGCTATTATAGTCTTTTCATCTACTACTGTACTTAACTAGCCATTGGATTTTGGCTAATTGTTGTAAGAACTATCAAGGATGAAAAATTTATCGGGCTGAATTTCTCGAAAATATACCAATTTACAGTCATCTACTTCATCTACATCTATCTATAATAATAATCTACTTCGATGTTTAATCCAACATCTCTTCTTGACAAGTCACATGACGTGTAAAAGTCACAAACTTGTAAAACCGTTTATCTTTCCCCAAATCTTTCATTTCGCATTTGCTCTTTTTACTAAACAGCTTCTAGGGCTTCTCTAGAGTAATTTTTCTCTCTGCATTTTTTTGATTTATGACTCCATTCAACCTGTCTTAAAGGTGTGGACCATCCAGTTACCCGAAACTTGCAAACTGGCCAGTGTGGCCTTTTCTGCTTGTCAGCCCGTATAATTTAACAATTAAGGTTGTATCTCTCTCCCTAATTTTAATTCTTGTGCGGAGCCAAGAAATATGCTGAAGAGTTAATCCAGCTCATTTTTTCAAGGGAATAAGAGTGATGGAAAACGTGTTTTTCTGCTTGTTATGACTCCTCTTGATTACCTGTTTTAGGGATTGCGACTACATGTCATCGTGATCATCACTACCTAAAGATGATAGAGCCGAATGTGGATTTTTAGTTGACTGATGCTTTCAGAACGATCAAAAGTGTCGTTTTTCTCTCCAAAAAGTAGTTCAATACATCCAGTGGCAATGATGTTGGATGGGGATTGTATACAACCTGTAATTATCAGTCATGACAGATTCATTGGAAAAAACAGCGGTGGGGAGCAAAGGCCAAAAGTATTTTATCTTAAATGGTAAACTCTTGCCGGCTTGCCATTTTTGGCAATTCTTTAGGGATATGTCAGTTGAGATAGATCCAAAAATTATGTTAATATCGAGTATCCTCTAGGGTAAAACAAATATTGATGCAATGCCTGGTTTATGAAGTGGACTAGGGCGAAGCTGTCAATTTGAAAAGTGGGAAGTCTTGTCCGCTTATAAGATGTCTCAAAAGGAAACGTCTTAAGCTTGATATATCAATTTGATCCAAAAGTGACTGTTAATTAGCCAGTAGCTACTCTAAATGTGTGGGCTACTTGGATATCCTTTTAAAACGTGCTACACCTCCAGTCACAGACCAGCCCCGTCACGATCTATTTTATGGATTCATTCAAAATAAAAGGGAACCGACAGAATTAATAATGGTCTTATATCACAAAGACAAATAGCGTATGCTTTCGACTCTTGCTTATCTTGTCTTAATTGATTTCATCATTTTATAGATCAAGGAGAGACATAAAAATTAAACGAGTCTGAATACAATAGCTTGTCGCTAAAAATCTTTTGGATGTAAAAAGTATCAAGTGAAATTCCAAAGATGGGCTGACCAGAAAAGTAAAGTGAGAAAGATCTTGTTACATGGGCATGTTCATGAGAGCTTAATTAATTATTTTTTTTTAATTGGAGCTCTCTTTTGGCATTATTTTTCTCTTATTAGTTTTTACAACAGATATTATTTGTTAAAGAAAACTACTCAAGACAAAAGCATTTCGGTAATTTTGATACAATTCTAAACTATCCCGTTTATTTGAAGAACTCTGCATGTGACCATATTAAAGCTCACATCATATCCAATTTAATAACATTTTAATAGAACCTTTTATTACAATCAGTACAATCAAGCTTCTCAGCCTAGTCATGCCCAGCACGACTCCAAACTTGTAGAATTTAATCAAAAGCATTTTCAAATCATCAGCTTAAAATTGCCCATTAAGTCTTGCTTTTGTCTTAAGACAATAAAGAGGTGTAGCAAGCACATGTCCACAACCCTATACTTATGCGATCTCCCAAGAAGAATCCATTAAGAATCTGTCGTTACAACCTTCAAATATTTCCGTTCCTGTCTGTTAAGAATTTTAATCTCAACTAAAACATATACCCGAAAAGCCACACAAGTTGGTTTATTTAGAATGCAATTTTTACCCTCCCTTAAAACCTAAATCCAATTAGCATCATCACTTCTTTAGAAAAAAACCAGATTTGAATTCATAAAACTGGAAGGTCCAGAACCTGATTAAAAAGACAATGCAAATCCATTAGCTCGAGGCAACCCGAATGCGAATGAATGCAGTTCAGTTAAAAGCCCATAAAAATGACCGAAATTTCGTTTTTGCACGCTTTGCATTCTGCAATTTATGCACCTTCATAATTCTCATTATCCGTCCCATTCCCAACTATTGTTTGATGAGAGTTGACAGTGACAAGTTGTATAAATATCAGTTTTTACATGTCCCCAAAAATATGAACTAGTTCTTTTTTTGCACACTAAAAATTTCCTTACCTACTCCACTTGTTTAGTAAATCTAATCCAAAATATTTTTCTTCCTCCATCCCATTTTACTAACTACAATAGCATATTTGGCAGCGGGACAACGATTGATTATCCCAAATTCAAAATCATACAGTCATTACAAAAGTCGTAAAAAATCTTCCTTTTGTTCTCTTCAGATTAAGCCTATCACAATTGACATGCTTAAACGATTGTGTGAAGTGGGCTGTATATTTCCTTCATCGCCAATTCTAACTATAACAATGGTCATCGTACGACCAAGACACATGTGCATATCATCTGCAAAAATTACTGTCCATGACTTTGACCGACCGTGGCCAAAAAAAGTAGTGCGGAATGTGGATGAAGTGATGGCATTATACTCATGTAGATTTTTTCAGTTTTACTTTTTAGGTGTGTTCACTCTAAGGAAGAAGCTATACTTTAGAGTTAACAAGGGCAATCTAGTTGAGTTCTATGCTCTGTTATAATTTATGCATTAAGATAGGGTAGGGCCAAACGGTTAATGTGAAATGCATCCCAACTCTAAATCTGTCACACCGTCATGTAATATTCATCATGGATCATTTTGGATCATCCCACTTTATGGATGCCTCTCTTCCAAGCAATTTTTTATAGTTTAACTTTTGTCCAGAAAAGGGACAAAAAATGAACTCAATTTGATTGGCCATGGAGGAGGCGTCAGTGAAATGGCTAGTGCATAAGGTCTGCTCTTGATTTTCATGTGAAATTGGTAATTTCATTTTGAAATGGGAAATAAGGTGGGCATTAAAGAGATAATAAAATGGCAAAATATCTGTATTGATTGGTAATGATAATTTTTTAATCGGGTTGGAATGAGAGTGTATAAAAGGGTCACTGGAATACGACTCCAGTCACAATTCACATTTAGCTTTCCATTTGGATACTGATTTACTGTGGACTCTAAGAGTAGCCAGTAGAAGACAAAATGGCGAGATTTCTTTACGTAAGTTAATATTTTTTAATGTGCAAAAGTGGAAATGTGAAATATCATTTTATTAATATTTGTAGGCTGTTGTTATAATCGGTGTGGCTGTCGCTGCCGCACAGACTAACTACAACGCTGGAGATAGCGGTGAGTATTTTGTGATTTTATGTTTGAATTGTGCTAGTGATAAAGTTTAATAAAAATCTCATATTTCTCCAGGTCGCTCAGAGAGTGTTAGTCCAGACGGTAGTGTTAGTGGACAATACTCTTACACTGATCCAAATGGTAAGTTGATTACAGTCAAGTATCGTGCGGGCAAGGACGGCTTCCAAGTGGAAGGAGATCATCTTCCAAGAGCTCCCCAGGCTGCAGGCGCTGCACCCCAAGCTTCCAATCCAAGTGGATATAACCCATTTTTCAATCCAGTAAAATTAATACAAAACATCTCAAATAAAAACATCAAAAATCAATTAAAATATAATTAAATATTATTAAATAAACTTTTCAGAACACCCAGAATTGGAATCCAGTTGCTCCAACCCATCCACCACCTGCTCCACAACATCACCAACAGGCCCCTGCAGTTAATCATCATCAGGCCATCGCTAATTATGTCCCCAAACCTCATGACAATGGTTATAATCCATTTTTCAATCCAAATGTGGACAAGTCTCCATCAGCTCACGCAAACTATATTCCACAACCTCATGACAATGGATATAATCCATTCTATAATCCAAACGTGGATAAGGCTCCAGCTCATGTTCAACATCACAACCCTGCTCCACAACATCACTCCCCACAACAAGCCGTCCCCACCCACGCCCAAAACCCTGGACATGGATACAATCCTTTCTACAACAAAGATATCCAAAACTACAACCCCCTCCACAACCCTCACGTTCCAGCCCATCTCTACAATGAAGCCCCCAGACAACAAGCTTATCAACAACCAGCCCCTCAAAACTATAACCACCCCAACGCTATCCAATCCAATCAAAAGTATGGCGGACCTTCCTGTGCCTCTTGCTTTTAGTCAGTTTCACCAATCCAACTTAAATTGAACTGTTTTATCTATTCAAATTAGTCATTTTTCATTTTCTCAGCTATCCCCACGACTTATTCTTTCTCTTTTCCATTTCTCTCTCACTTTGTTTCTTCTCTTTTTCCTGATTTACAGTGTGATACGATTTATTATGTCAGTAACTTACCTTCTCACTTAACTTAACTCTTTTTATTTACCTCATTTTGACAAAAGCAATATCGACTGACCAATATCATTTTACACAACTTTCTTCGACAAAAGCAAACCAATCGGAGGCTAATGGATAACGTTATTCCTTGAGCTGCAAGAAACGATGCAAAGACTAGAAATGTGTTTTGTACATAATTTTATTACTCAATTATTATATTTTTTTACAAAATGAATCGGTTATTGAAATGTGAATTGCGAGTGAAGGAAGCGAGAACGGAGTTTGATTTTCAATAAAAATTCACAAAATTTTAATTACATTTTGAGTATTTTGGATTACTAATACAATTACCCACTTATATTAACTACGAATAATCGAATCACGACAACATCCAAACAATACTGATTCATTATTAGCACCTACTTTATTCTAGTGACCTTTTAAATGTAGTGATAATTTCTAAGATGATTCGAAGAAGGAAACGACAATACTAAGGCGAAAGCTATCATGCTAACAATTAACTTAATTGCTTGAACACGGAGAGAGGCAGCGGCCGATCTAACATTTCTTATTGTGAGATGATTTGCCTTATCGCTAAATTGATAAGTTGCTTGGAATCCGGTTGCGTCATAGCGGTCATTGGAGTGAAAGTTGACCCTAAAGAATTTCCGGTCGGAGCGCACTTTGAAGCCGGATTCGGTTCCGCATTTGCGATCGTACTTCCTATCGGTTGGAATATAGTTTGAGAATTCTACATAGTCAGAGTAAGTTTCCTCGTCGCATCTGTGAAAAATATGGAAAGGTTTGCAAGAATTAAGGTTAAATTCTGATTTTGTTTTCCTTTGTAGGACTTACGGCTGCACTCCGTCAATGTGGAAATACGTAAAGTGCAACTCTACATGCTCATTTTCTTTTCCTTGGAAGAAGTAATGGCATTCCGTGTCTCTCGGGTAGAGTCCGGGATAGTTTGGTGAGGTGAATGTACCGTTGCTTGTTTCATTGCTTTGGAAAATGAACCTGCAGGGATGATTGGGATCTTGTCGGCCGTTGTGTATTCCAAAATCTAGAAAGAAATATAATGTTTTATGCATTTTGTGACGCACTGACTGAAAGTGTTTGATTTTTCAGGCCATACCTGTAACAAACCGATATAATGCGGAAAAGCCCCTGACATAAGTGGAGGATGAAGGAGCTTTAAACTCCAGAGTTAGCCTGTTTCCATTCGACATCACTGCCAAGGGAGGAGTGGAACCACAGAAATCATCAATTCTGTCTAATCGATCTCCAGAGTAGACAAAGACGGAAAGTGAGTCAACGTCGGTGGCAGAACAACTAAAAAGAAAATGGAACAATTGTTAAAAATTTATTCATTGGATAATGGGTTGATTTTATTTTGGGCTGCTCTCTAACTCGAGATCTTTCTGCTTTCCATTCCTCCTCTCAATCGCCCCAAAAGTCTTTGATGGCTTATTAGCATCGGGATCCCTAGGCGTAAACCCGTCATCCGGATGGAAGAGATTGAAATCGGAGAAAATGATTTGCACCCTCTCATTTGCATTTCCAACAAAGTCAAACCGACAGTGTGTCATCTGAGGGTAGAACCTTGGGTAGTTTGGGGAGCTAAAATTTCCACTCTTACTGTGCTCACTCGTCACAACTGGGATGCATCTTTTCACTACGGAATTATCAGTTTCAAAATTCAGACCAAAACAACCCAAACAGCAGTTTTCATCATGTTTTTCCACTTAAATATTTTAAAGTTTTAAATTAGAATTTGCTAATAAAAATTAAATGTTAATTTTAGCATTTTTCTATTTTAATTTACCCTCATCTAAATATGCTCCGTTTGAGCATTGGACTAGAATCAAAACGCAATTCACAACACACCAACATTCTTTCAGTAATTTTGTTGGTTTCCTTTTATTCAATTCCATTTTAAATAATTAATTAAATTAGAAACTTTGCGAGACAAAAGTGTTTACATTTAGACAGTGAAAGTTTACACTCCATAGAACTTTCTCAACTACTTTCACTCTACATATGAATCTATTTTACATACGCAAATTGTTTCCAAAGAGGAAACAGCTATATCCACTTGAGAACTGTTTCGTAGAACATCTACGAAAGCTCCCTACTTTTTAAACAGACAATCATGATAATAATGAAGAGACAGCCAAGAAAGATCATAATCATTAGACTAGTATAGCAGAGAAGTTGTTGTGAAGAGCATGAAAGGTAGTTGACACTATTGCTATGTGGCTCTTCTGGAGAAAGCTTTCCCCAATAGTTCGGATATGCTCGGATTTTACGACTTTCCCCTTTCCAAAAAAGATACAAAGGTCAGGATGAGATTCTGCTCGTAAGCTCGTGTGCTCTTTTGGCTTACAAAATCTCCCAAAATAGACCAACAAAATCAAAATATTTTAAATGAATATCTCATCAATCATCAAGAATATGCATGTCTACTTTAATTGTCAGTGTCATTTCACAATCTTCTTTACCACATGGTGAAAACTGGCCCATCATTTTGAAACTCTGGTCTATACTCGTCGCCAAACATGAGGGTATTGGCTGGTGAGATTTTCATAGGTTTAATAATTATTCGTCACAATCTTCTTCACCACATGGTGAAAACTGGCCCATCATTTTGAAACTCTGGTCTATACTCGTCGCCAAACATGAGGGTATTGGCTGGTGAGATTTTCATAGGTTTAATAATTATTCGAGCCGTCGACGACGTCTTATTAACCTGGGCTGAAGTATGTTTTGGAGCGACCATGGGTAAATCTGTTGCTCTTACTATTCTCATCGTTTTCATTTGCGTAAGTTCCAAAGGGCTCTTCATGTCTCTCAAAGCATTAGCAAGATTTAGTACTTGACCCCTCATCACAGACATTTGCTTCTCGAATATGTGCTTTTGGAAGTTTTTGTCCATCTAATATAAAGAAAGTTTCCAATCATTAATTTTCTTAAACAATAGAATTTAAAAAAAAGAATCATACGCTAAATAAACAGTATAGGTCACTGCATAGTTCTTCAATGAAGCCGATGTTGGACAGAAACGGGAGGAATTTGTCCCTTGTCGCTACACTAAAAGGAAGCTTTGCTTGAGGCAGCTTCGCCCACTGATATGGGTATGCCCTCCACTCATCCGGATGTTTGAAAGGGAAAGCTAAACCATTATCTATCGCAGCTATTTTGATCCGTCTTTGATTATTTTCTAGCTCAGCCCCAGGCGAATACTTTAAGAAAAAATAATGAATATGGTAAAGCCATAATTATTTCAGGAAAAATTAGCTCAAATACAGAATTAAGCGGGATAAATTTTTGGCCGCTGTGGAAAGTTCCTTGTGCTTCGTATCTAATAAGCCAGTTGTCATTTCCTCTGTCTGTATTCCTAATCATGTAATCGAGAATAACCATTCTCTCAAATTCTACCTGGAATTCATAAGCGTCTGAGACTGGTAACGGGTGTGATTCGAAATATTGAAGCCACTCGCTGGCGTCTTTATAACCATCAACGAACATTTGGAAGGAGCCTAGCTGCAAAGATAATTTATAAATTGTTGCCGGTAAAGACCTAATTAACTAAAATTAACCATGCACTTGCATCAGCTTCAAGAAGTAGTTGGGTGAAGACGGGGTCGTCATCTGTGCTTGATAATTATAGTGCATGCTATTAAAATAATTTTAAAAGTGACTCTATTTAAAAAGTTTTAGCAAAAAATTGCTGGACAAACCTTCATAAACTGATATATTCCATTTCTTATTACTAGTATCGGGTGCACTTGGCGTTGCATCTCCAGCTCCAAGAGCAC